>JABUQX010102663.1:0-20000 GCA_015478945.1 Trachelipus rathkii
AAGTTACAATAGAGTCACAACGTAGTGCTTGATTATTCCAGATATTTGGTCCACTCCCATATTCATTCAAAGATAGTTTTTGACCGCAATATTTAAGGTTGGTCCGGGTACAATCCGCGAGTGACGACTTTCAGTAGAGTGATTCACTTTAGTCTTACATCAATCAGAGTTTACGTTTATGCACATAAACTTTAGGCACGTAGCTATGGGTCTACCACAAAAACGTAGAATATAACAGACATGTTGTTTCAGCTCTCTCTAGGTACTAGCCTTTAAGCATTGCCTGTGGTCACATAAAGAACATTATGTTGCCATCAGGAAAAAGTAGGAGGCAAGGGTTCTCCACATTGTTCAGCGACCTACTTTTGGAAAGTTCGTTCAAAAGAGGGTTTATCCCGATATAAATACTAATATGGTGAATTCTCTTCAATAGGTCACTGTCGTTACATTCCACTTTATTAATATGTTTACGAACTGTCTGCCGCCTCAGGTAAAAGTTAGCAAGAGTCGACAACGTTGATTCTTTTATATTCAAATTTTCATATTTTCATTTCAAATATTGTTGACCATATTTAGGTTAGGTACTTTTCACGTACGGTACAGCTGAATGAGTCCGATTAACATATGGTTGTTTACGCATTATACAATTTAGATCGTACCTATGGGTCTTACAAAAAAAAGCGTAGACAATAGTCAAGTTTATCTTTCTGTTCGTGAGGCACTTTTATCTAATACGCGTATTAATTTTATCTTTACCATTGGCTGGTGGGTAGCACGTTAAAAATTGTTAAGCAGAAAAAGATACGCAGAACAGGTAAATAAGTTTACAAGGGTTTGGCTTCAATTTATTCAGGTTTTACACCGTGACTTATTTGAGTCAGAGTACTAAAAAGGTTATATAAAATATTCTGAGTAGAGGGGGAATCTGTAGAATCTCGTTTTAAGTATGTAGTTATACACTGTCACTTAGCATTCTAAGAAGATAGATTAAATTATAAACTAGACTAGTTGCCAATTACACATCCGACATAGGGCGGATGTATTACAAAAGACCTAAAGGATTAACGTGAGAGATGGGACAAGGTTCACACTTTTTTACTAGTCTGCTGGGGAGGTAAGAAGCTTATATAATGGAGTCAAGGAGCAAATACAGCTATGCTATAGGATATTTCAAATATATCTCTTACATCCTTTTTGAGGTCCATAAATATTTTGAAGCAGAGTGTCATTAGAGGCATGTTGTAACTTGTGCGCACAGGTATTGACGTGAGTCTTTCATTCATGTAAGGTTTGAGGCACAATTAAATTTTGAGGACCGCTCACTAATGTGGGCAGTGGGTCATAAACAAGAGACAAACACCGTAGAAACAGTAAAATACACTCACGATATATGTTGATTTTCTTCTCTGTGAGGATATATTCTCTTATTTACACCTCACCCTAGACTGATCAATTATTAGATTTGATCTGGCCTCTTAAACTCGTAGAGTATAAAGTTAAAAAGCGGTTCTACTAATTTAAAGCGCACCAATACAATCTTAGAGAATCTCGGCGTACACATATACACAAGGAGATGAGAATTGATAATATAAACTAGAGATATGATAGTAATTACTTTAAATGGTCCACTTTATAGTCGTACATTATCTATATTAAATATTTAAAAAATCACTGTTGCCTATATATATATATATTACTCCGACAGTAATAATAATAAAGTTATAATAAGGAATATGATACGTATGTATGCTATATAATAATATTCATAATTTATTCTACATTATTAATAATTTTCATAATATTTTGACCCATATTTAGTGGTGTACTTTTATATTATACAGTATATAGGTATATATATACAGATTCCTTAAGTCACATGCATGTAGATTTTGACATATAAAACTTTTAAGTGACTAGTACTTAAAATTAGGTGATCTCTATTTAATCAAAAAAATGACAGTATATAGAATATATATAATGACCACATGTTTGATTTATCAGCTTCTACTATAGGTTTATCTATAATCTATTTCATTCTGTGGTCACATATATAATTTATATATATTATATAGATATGATTAAAAAATTTAGTTTAGCCTAATTATGAAGGGGTAAAAAACGCTTCACAATAGGTGTATCTTCACATCATTATTTTATACAGAGGATACTTATATCTTTATTTATGAGTCAGACTTATGTAATAATAGGAGGAGTATTTTTCCTTATACACTATTACTAATATGTTATTCTGTAACTGACACGTTTAGTGTGTTCCTTGTCTCCATCAGGTTCATCTTAGTTCGTTAACTAATACTATATTTATATATAAATTATAAAAACTATGTGCCTAGGTCGCTATGGATAAATAAGTTACAATGAAGAAGTCCACATATCACGTTTGATTATCCTTATAATTTACAATATATTTATTCATATTTTCAATTTACAATATTTTGTATCTCCATATTTAAGGATTTGGATAATTATTTATCATAGAGTTCAACTGTTACTATTATTATCATACTATGTATTGTTTGAGAATCATTAAATTATATTAGACGATTACATATGTGATCTATTACTAAATAAAAATTAATAACTATATAAGAATTAATATATAACTAGACAATGTTTGTTATTACACTTCTTATAATATAATATAGGTATTAGCTAATCTATACTATACTGTGGTGACACAGTTATAAATAATTGTTAGTACCCCTCAGTTAAATAAAAGTTTAAAAAAGGGTATTACACTACAAATTTATTATCTATAGTTGAACCTTAACTTTTGAAGTCGTTAACTAAAAAGGTATAAAATATATACTGAGATTATAGTGATATGATAAATAATTACTCTTATAATTAGAAGTATATTTCGATTAATTCTTAATATTTAATAAATTTTAATAAACCTATATTATTTTACACCAATGAGTATAAATATATATAAAGTGTTATAAGTAAGTTCACACAACGTTTTAACTTCATTAGAACATAATATTTTCATATTTTCAATTAATTTTTATTGCAAATATATTATTTAGTAAGGTCATATTTTAGTAGATTATTGGTACTTATTCTCAAGTAGTGATCACTTTCTTACATCTATAAGTTATAAATATATAGTTTATTGAGACAATTAATAACTATTTTTATAGAGTAACGTATACTATGGGTGCCCATTAAATAAAAATAATAAATGTAGAATAATATATCAGATATGAAGCTGAAAATGCTACTGAAAAAAATAATGATAAGGATCTTATATTTATTACAACGCCACTCTGATCTAATTAAAATTGGCTGTTACTATATGTTAAACAACTTAACCAGTATTAGAAAAAAGTTTAAACATAGAGTTTAGGTTCGGGGATATATTAATAAGGACCTTAACTTTTAATTAGGGCCGGACTGAATAGCATTTGATTATATTAGCAGAAATTAATACTTATTGTATGTTTAGGACTTTACTTCAAATTGATGGATCTATTAACAAGTTTATATACTTAATATTTAAAATTTAAAAGACTAAGTTTACATATATATATGATATATATAAAATATATACTATATATATATATATATATATATAGTATATATATTATAGTATTATATATATACTATATAATATATATATATATATATACTCACTAGGGTATAAATAAGTTTTACACACATAGAGTATAATACAACGAGATTTGATGCTATATATTTATTATCAATTTTACATATTTATTATTATTTACAATAATAATAATTTATTTTGGCACATATTTAGGTTGGTACTTTTCCTGATAGGATTTTCTCTGAGTTGACTTACATCATTTCTTGTGCTGACAGTAATATAATAATTTTAGTGAACGTAACTATGGTTAAGATCCTTACAAAATAAAATAAACTTAGAAATATAAGAGACTATGTTGTATTTTATCTCACTTCTGTAGGTATTATTTAGTTTATTAATCATATACGCTGTTAGGTAGGCCTGTTGATCAGAGAATTATAAAGATTGTATTGCCATACTATCTCCAGGTAATACATAATGAGTTATTAATAAGATTTTACTTTATATTATTTTAGGAAGCTGGACTATACTTTTGAGCCGTACTAAAAATAGAGTTAATATAATATGATATACTATGATATGATTTGGATCTCTATCATATAGGTCAACTTATATATATTATATTAGAGTTATATACATTCATATATATATTTAAATGTAAATAAGACTAGTTGTCACTATACCCTACAGGTAAATAGTTTCAAAACGAATAATTACAACATTTGAAAGGAATCATTTATCTCTATTCTAATATTTTCTAAATTTTTTCATTCTCTATATAATATTATTGAACGGCTATATCGCATATTTATAGTAGTGTATGGTTAATTTTTTTACAGTAATAGGATATAACGTGAGTTTTAAATTATCTACCGGTAATATTAGACCACAGTTGTAAATCTATTAGGTAACTGATATCTAAATGGTTCCCAATTGCCATTTTCTCCCAAAACGTCTAAATCAACCATATAGAGTATAGTATATGATTATATATCTCTTATATATTGGAGTAGGTTATAACTATCAATTTACATATATTGTCACTTAAGTGTATTCAATTAATTAAAGATTGTTGCCCCTACTATATTATAGTATATATATATATATATACTATATATATAATATATTTCAGTAAATATAAAGAAAAAATATAGGTAGTTTTACATTTACAATTTTTGCATAAGACCTATATACTATGAGAGTACATAAATAATAGGTTAAATTATAATAATCTGATATTAGTTGGTAAATATATCTCTTCTCAATAGGTATCCACTGTATCGTAATACATTTTATATTAATGTTATAAAATTATAAATAGTCTACAAATAACTGTTGCCTTAAGATTTTTGTCCTGGGGCGGGCCATAATAGCCTTCATGGCCGCTTTATTTCTGTTCATTTAATCCCTTTCATCCATCACAATAAAAGTAAGGAGGCTTTGGGGGCAGATTCAATAGGGCGCGAACAGGTAAGAGATAAAGATTAACAATGGATGCTATCGTCACGAGAGTACAATGCGTTGAAATAACTTAATAAATAATTTTTTTGACGTTTAGATTAGCGCATTAGCATAGGATTTATTGGATTTTAAATCTCTCTCAGTGGAATTTTTCAGTGCACAAGAGAAAATAATTTGTTTTGGAGCTTCCTAATATATTTTTATGTTGGTATAGCTTTTTTTATTTTATGTGGCTGCATCCTAACGTTTAGGTATTCTTTACTTGAGTTCTTATATATCTTATGCATGTTTTATGTTATATATAACACACTCGAGTATATTCTTAGGTAATCTGTTACTTACTATGGGTCTCAGTAACTATTATCAAAACTGTTATAGATTGAGTATACTAGACTCATGTGTGTTTTCATAGCTTTCTGTAAGGTTTAAATTCTAAATATATACACTCCTACACTGTTATATATAGATATTATATATTGAGAGGGATTGTTTGTCACATAATCAATCCTCAGTTGTTTAAAAAAGTTTTAACAAGAGTATTTACTTTTAATATTTTTATTTGTGAACACTATTGAGAGTTCTCTGTTATCAAAACATTCGCTCATATTATGAGATCACCTACATGTATTTCAAGTTTAATTGTTGGTATCTTTATTTAGAAAGTATTCTCTCTTTCAATAGTGTCACTTCGTCTTGATCTCAATTCTATATTTAAAGTCTCTATAATTAAAGCGCTGTATAGGGGCCATCCAATTTGGAGGGGCCTGGGGGACGGGGCGCCCAGGTTTTCACCCCCCGCACATAAAATGGACATAAAACTATTCCAAGAATTTTGGTACACAAAGAAGTTTAAGCAAGAGCTCGAGAAATTGACCTATAACAACAGTTCTAAGCCAAATGCTATACAAATACCTGATAAGTTTTTATTATTTTCTGGATTCACCAAACTATTCTTGACGCACATAATTTAGAGTATTTGAGGGTTACTCATTTTCACGTAGGTCACTGTCCTTACATCAGGTATGTTCTTCGTGGACAGTGGATTAGTTCTGTTTGTATCAACTGTAAAGTGATTGGTCGTTCTTTGAGTTCCAGAATTTTCAAGTTTTCCAATTAAATTCATGATTTTTTGGACAGTTATTCAACAATGAGGCCCCAGAATTTTTGTATGTCCCGGGAGAATGGGACTTAAAAGCTGTGAAATATTTGCATAGATGAAGGTCTAAAATTAAAAATTTAAGAAGTAAAAAGAAGATAAAGAGAAGTACTTTTTCGATTTTTTGAAGTTGTTGATGGCTCAACGGTTTGTCCAAAATTTTCCCAAAAGACCCCCAGTGTTTGTTTTGGGATTTGAAACTGAAAAATGACGTAATGTCTTATAATAATATATCATAAGAGATAATACATGAAAACAATTAATGGGACCCCCCGCCCCCCCAAAAAATTGGCGAATAAGTGGATGAAATTTTTCAGGGCATATGTAATCGGGGCAAGATGCATTTTGTTTACTTAGATAATTTGTTGTGGTTGTGAATAAGGCCGTCAAAGAGGAAAGTTTGTTTTAGAGAAAATTTTGCACGAAATTTGTGTTTTTTGTTTGGAACAGAATTTGTTCCAGGAGGAAAAAAATCAAAAAACTTAATGCATAAATACACGAAGAAATGGATTTAAGTAAAAAATGTTGCAATCTGCCCCTTTGGGGGGGGGACTACAAAGGTCCTGAGAAAAAAAGTAATATCATAAAACAGAAACAATATCGACCCGAACAAAAAGAGAAAAAAATATATATAAGAAAAGAAAAGATACGAAAAAGGCGAATTGTAGTTCGAAAATCCGCAAATTATATAATGGGTTGGAAATTGGACAACGTTGAGCACAAAACTCAAAAAATCGAAAAAAGTAGGCTTTCTGCTACATTAATTGTTTAGATAATGAGACGACGTAGTGTATCTGCATTATGTTGGCAAGTTTGCGTAAGTCAGTTTCGAAAAAATTCCTGGTGCCATCTGGATATGGTTGAATAATGTGCAAAAAAAACAATGAAAATTGAAAATTGAGAGAATTCTGAGAAATGAGATGAACTACAGATATTGCAGAAAAACATCCGGAAGAGGAAGCGTTTAGAGTGCAGAAAAAAAAGCCTCACAATTTCTGGTGTTAAATAAAATTATATAACAAATCCGGGCTGACAGATTCCGGAAGTTTTGATGTCCATATTTTATGTTGGCGTGAAACTGGGGCCCGTCCCAGGCTCCCAAAATTGGATCTTGCCCTTTATTAATTAAATTTTATAACTTTTAATAAATTTGTTTTATGTATTTATTTTATCCATTGAATTTAATTTAAGATACTCTTCCATCGAGTGCTCTTTTTTTATGTTTTGGCACGAATGAACCACAAATGATTGGCCTTTCAATTATTTTCATATTTTCTGTTTGTCTGTTAATTTTTTTAGAAAGATATTTTTTATGTACATTTGTCCACAGGTCTTTTCTTTTTTTTTAAGCTTTCGTCAATTTTCCATTCTTTTGTTATGTTAGATATTCCTTGGGGCGCTCTCTTCATCAAAATTTCATTTATTTTTATATTTTGTACACCACAACTCACAAGATAATAGTATAAATAAGTATATAATTATATTTTTTAGATATATATAATATATATATTATATATAACTATATATATATATATATATATATATATAGTATTATATATATATATATATATATATAAGATATAGAGAGAGAGGAGAGAGAGAGAGAAGAGAGAGAGAGAGAGGTGGCTATTAGTAAATATATGTAAGGTCGTATATTACTTTGTTTTTCAGATACCTTTAAAGATGGTGTTTGACGATAGAACAGAAATTGAAATCATATTGATTACGGAGTCGACGGAAGCTGCCGGCCAAGGTTGGCCACCGAAATTTTAACGGAACAATACAGGAAACGAAAATCACAACACGAGACTCTGGTCAAAGCGTTGATTAAAATGTTCACACCAAGCACTGTAAGTGTTATGAGGCAGATCAACAATGACTGGTCGAAGACTCACACCACCCTCTCCCGAGAAAAAAAAGACCAAGTCCATAGAACCGGTGCATCAACTCATGCTCTGTACAAAGATCGCGGGGAAACACAAGAAAAAAAAAAAAAAAACAACCCCACAAAAAAAAAAACAAATATAGATATAAAATAAAATAAAAAGAAAAAAAAAAGAACAGGTGAGATACAAAGACATAATATGAGTATTCACTTTCTGTAAGTGTTACTATCTACAGTTCTGTGGTCCAATATTCAAAAGAAATGTGCTTGCCCACTTTTCAGTGTAAAAAAAATTAAAAAAGGGTTTACTGAACTACAGTGTTTTGCAGGAACTCTAGCATCCTCTATATTGAGTCAGTAACAAAAAATATGGTAATAAAATGTAACGAGATATGTTGGATCTCTAGTCAATAGGTCACTGTCTTTTTCATTCTATATTAAATTTAGAAACTTTTTGCCCTTCCCAGAGCAGTTTAAAGGTTCAGAGATGGTCACATACGTTGATGGCTAAGATTAACGTTCAAATTTTCAATATATTTTCAATCTCGAGGAGGAAATATATTTATTGACAGCGGCACATATTTTAAGGATGGGAGCTTTTCACATAAGGTCTTACTTGCTTCTTACATCATGTAGTTGTGACCAATAAATTCTAATGGAGCGGTCTATGTGGGTGCTACAAAAAAAAAGTAGAATAAATACAGCGAGAGGTTGTTTACTCTCTTGTAGGTTTGAGCTATCAATCACATGTCATGTGGGTCAAATTAAAAAAATTTGTTGCCAAAGGTCAACAGATGTATTTGAAGCAAAGCAATCACCATCTTCATCTGTCCAGCTTTGATGTAGAAAGGTAAGTAAATTATTCTACGTAATGCTTGGAGATTGTCTATCTAATCGTGCTCACACTGTACCGATAAATTTCAAATACTTTAAATATGTTTACAAAAAAGCTCGGGACCAAATAGGCAAGAGTGGTAGACCAGTCGCAGGTAATAAAGTATCACAAAGAAGTCACAAATTGGTGAGTAAACGTTTTGATGCTATCAAATTATTCATAACAAATTTTCATATTATTCATTCAAATATTTTGACCCAAAGTTTAGGTTTGGTTATTTTTTCGTTCACCTAGATTACACTGTCTAACGATCATAGTATTTTGGACTAAAGCTCTATAAGAGACACGTAATATGGGTCTTTTGACAAAAAAAACGTCATATGGAATTAGAAACGGACATATGTTTGTTTATCACTTTACTTGATAGAAATACTAATGTTTCGGTTTCTGTGGTCAAATTAAAAAGTTGTTGTGCGCGCTTCTCAGGTAAATTGGAAGTTAAGAAGGATTTTAACTTCAGAGCTTTTCAGGAACCTAACTTTAGGAAGTCGTTTACTAAAAACGAGTAATAAATCTGATATAGTGGATCTCTTCAATAGAGGTCGCTGGATTCATATAAACTCATTTCTATACCTATAAAGTTAAGAAACACTTGTTGCTACACAGTCGCTCAGTTATAAAAGTGACAAGAGTACACAAACGTTATGATCTAGCTAACTATTTCAATTTTTGCTATATTATTTATTCAAATATTTTTGAAGCATATTTAGGTTGGTACTTTTCAGTAGGTCACTGTCTTACATTCATGTAGTTTGACATAAGTATTTTAGGACGTACTATATGTCTTACAAAAAAAACGTAGAGTATAGTACAGACATTGTGTTTCTCTTCTGTAGGTTATTTTTACACGCCTGTTGATCAAATAAAGATTCGCTGAGCCCTCAGGTAAAAAAGCTCTCACACAAAGATTATCTATTTTTTAGACCTCCTTTGAGACGTGAGAGTAAATTGGGTAATCTATCATACTGATATGTATACGGATTCTCTCAATACGAGGATCCTAGTATACGTTACATGTCCTGAGATACTTAAATTTAAAAACTGTTTGCCCCCAGGTAAAAAGTTACAAGAGTCACAACGTTGATGCTATAGTTCAAATTTTCATATTTTCATTTTCAATTTTTGACCGCATATTTAAGGTTGGGTACTTTTCAGTAGGTACCTGTCTTACATCATGTAGTAATTTGAGGCAAAAAAATTCTATGGACGTGCTATTTCGTCTTACAACACAAAAACGTAGAAAATACAGACAATGTTGTTTCACTTCTGTAGGTTACTCATCCTTCACCTATTCTGTGGATCACATTAAAAATTAGTTTACGCATGGTATTTAACTTGAATTTCAGTTTCTGGCGATCAGCGAGTTTCCGGATTCTTGAGCTGGCCTCAGTCCGTAAAAAAGTTAAAACGGGGTCTCCGGGTCTCAAGGTTTTCAGCGACTACTTTGAGAGCCTCTGTACGCAAAAGGTAATAAATACTGATATGTTATATCTCTTCAATACGTTCCTACTACTCATTCTTATAATTTAAATAATTTAAATAACTGGTGTAGCTAAACTAAACTAGCAGGGTAAAAAGTTACAAGAAGTGACACCGTTGATTGAGGTCTATATAAGTTCCATATATTTTATCCATATTTCCATTTCAATAATTTTTGACAAATTATCAATTTAGGATTGGTTACTTATTTCAGTTTGGATCACTGTCTATACATCATCGTATTTTTGACAATAAACTTTAGGAAGTACTAATGGGGTCTTACATATTAAAAAAACGTAGAATAAGTACAGACTCGTTGTTTCACTGTTTCTGTAGGTTAATTGCTATCGTTTACATCTGTTGTCACATAATTAAAAATTGTTGCCCCTCAGGTTAAAACGTTAAAAGGGTTTGCCTCAATTTTTTCAGTACCATACTATTGATACGTACATATAGAAACGGTGGTAATAAATCTATGATATGTTAGATTATGATGTTGTTAAACTCGGAATGATATATATATAATCATATATATATATAATGTTATAATATATTTATATAATATATATATATATATATAATAATATATATATCATTATGAATTATATATATATGAGTATATATAATATATATATAATATATATATATAGTATGATATAATATATATTGTAATCAGTTAAACGCTCTGCATTTGAATGAGTTATATATATATATTTATATATATATATATATATACTAATATAATATAATTAATATATATATACTATAATATATATTGATATATATATATATATATTATATACTATATATATATATAATATATATATATATACCAATTATAATATATATATCTACTTATTATATATATATTTATATATATATTTATATATATATAATATGTATATATATATATATGATATTATATATATAGATAATTACTATATATATATATAATATAATGCTATATATATATATATATATATATATATATAAATATATATATATATAATATATCACATATAATATATATATAATATTATATGGATATAAAATATTATAAATATATATATAGTATATATATATATATATGTTAAATCTATATATATATATATATATATATTATTATATCATCTATATTCTATATATGTAATATATATATATATAATGATAATATATATATATATATATATATATATATATATGATATATTATATATATATATATATAATATAATATATATAATATAATATATATATATAATATATATTATATATATTATATATATATATGTATATATTTCATTCTTTCTTTCTTTCTTCACCTTCCTGTTTTGCCCCAAAGATTGGGGGTAAGGTTGCTGTACAAGGCCATCGGAAGAAAGCAGTAGGAGAAATCGAAAACGTCGAAAAAGAAGAGCCCAGCCTTACCGCCCCCTCTGTACCATTAATTAGTTGAAGAGCTCCGTGCACAGGGACAGAAAATCCCCTAGAGCGATCGATGGGACCGCGACGGAACGGGCCTCATATGGTAAATCGTCAATGTGTAAGGGTTCATCCCTGGCCCAGGTGGGCCACAACCATGCCCCCATACAAAACCCCGCCATCCTCTCCTATATCATGCACCTTTCTTCTCGCCTCTGCCAAACTCAATTTCTCTCCTTCAGACATTCGTTCACGACTCAATCCACTTTCTCTTCGGTCTCCCGGTCGGTTCCCAACACACTCACCACTATATCCGCTTAACCAACCGAACCGACATTCATTCATCCTTTCCACATGACCAAACCATCTCAACATACTTTCATTTATTCTCTCAACTTTACCTTTCTTCACAACCACAACCACTCTCTAATAACGTTCATGTCTCTCTTTATCATTCTCTCAAACACCTAGCACACCCCTAATGATTGTCCATCTGAACACATTGAACTTTAGATCTATACTTCTTATTCCAAACCATGTCTCACTACCATACAATACACAGGTAAGACCATACCCCTCGATGTAAGACCCCTAGCGACACCAAGACTTAGTCCCTTTGCAATTCACCAACGATTTAATTGCACCAGCCACTTCCTGCCCATTCACAACTTTCCTACTACACTCTGCATCTTCCGTTCCTTTCTCATCCAACATATACCCTAAATAATTAAACTCAGAACACTGTCTAGCTGCTCACCATCCTAAACATAACTCACCTGAGGAGTATCCTCACTCACAAACGCATAACCTTACTCCTTATCCACGTTTACTTCAACCCCTCCTTTTCACAACACCCTAGCCAAAATTCTCTCCTATCAATCCTCTCAAACTCTGCTTCTCAGTTCGCAGCAGCAGAAACCATCTATCCGCAATATAATAGGTTAGGCACGCCTCCATCAACTCCATTCTCTCCACCATTCTAACACCATTTCCTGCCACCCTCACCTCACTAGAATTCTTTCATAACCCCATCCATATACAAATTGATAACCAAGGAGCATCCATACACAACCCTGTCTTACTTCCGCTATTAATCTAAACCAATACATTGAACCAATTTAACTTCTTAACAAACACGCTCCTATCGTCCATACATACATTTTGATTCCATTCGAGGACGAGTGCCTACCACGCAACACCATACTTCATCATACACCTGCATAACGCTTCCCTATTAACTCCATATTGCATACGCCTGTTTGCAAATCCATAAAACCTAAATACAATTTATTCTTCTTCTACGTCATTTTCTCAATCATTTGTTTCAATGTAAAGTTTGATCCACACATCCCTACCCACTCCCTAAACGCAACCTTGTTCTTCCCAACCCAATCAGTTCCCTCCATCCACCTCGACGCACTCTTTCGATCCAAAATACCAAGCCATAGTACCTTCTTAAGCAAACACTCCCAAACTAACTTATTTCCCTAAAATAAATTTTCAACGTTCCCGCTCTTTCTCCCTTAACCCCTTATACAGAGGGTACTACCGTCTCCTCAATCCCTTGGGACTATACCCTCCATAAACGCCTTTTATGTAACACTCAACTTCCAAATGCCAAAATCATCACCAAAATCTTTCGAAACTCCGCTTCTTGATCATTTCACTAAGTATTTTCAATCTATACCTCAATTTGACAAAATTCTTCTCCAACTTTCTTCATATTCGTCACACACAACAAGTAATTACTAATATATAATATTATATATATATATTTATAATATATAGTAATTATATATTATTATTATATATATATATGATATACCGGTATATATATATAGTATTATAAATATATAATATAATATATTACATATATAAAATAGTATATACCATATATATAATATTATTTATATCAAGTAATATATCTATATATATATATATATTATATATAATATTATATATATTAATATATATATATATATATATATATATTATTATATAACACTATATATATATATATAGTATTATATATATAATAATATATAAATAGTATTATATATTATCTAATATATATGTATAATAGTACAATATATATATATATATATATATGTATAATATATTATATATTATATATAATTATATATATATATATATTTATATAAAGATATTATATATATATAGAACTTATAAATATTTATATATATATATATATATATATATATATATATTGATATAATATAATATATATATAATTATATAATTATATAATTATATATATAATATCCTTTATAAAAATATATATATATAATGATATATATATAATTATTAATATTATATATATATATATATTAAAATATAAATATATATATTATATATATAATATATTATATAATATTATATTATATATAGTTATAGTATAATATAGTATATATATAATATATATATATATATTATATAAACCAGATAATATTAATATATCTATATATATAGCTATATATATATATATATGATTATATTACAAGTAAGTGTATTATATAGTACTATAATAAGTATATATATAGTATATCTATATTATAATCAGTTATAATGATATATTTATATTTATGTTAATGTAAATTAAGATATAATATATATATATTATATTATATATAGGATACTATATATGATATGATATAGATATAATGTAGTGATATATATATATATTATATATATATATATAATATATATATATATATATATATATATTGATATATAATATTATATATATATATTGGTGGGTGAGTCAGTTTTATTAACGGGGCTCTGGTTCCAAGTTTGAGTAGGGCGGGGGGCATCCCTTCATACACCATTTAGCAATTCCTCCTACCGGATAATACACAGGCGTCGGCATGTTAATGAATAGTTCCTTTCTATTTTTGTGATGGTGTGAGAAATCTGGCCTAAACCGGGTTTTCCCTCGCTGAAAGTGGGAGTTCTGCCCCTTACTAAATTTGGGAGGTGGCTAACTTCCAACTGCTTGTTATTTGTGGGTTTTAAGAGATTGGAAGCGCCCAATTCTTCAAGTTAATAGCTGTTATTTTTTTTAAGTTTTTTAATTCACAAGGAAAGTTAATTGTTGTTTTTGGGTTTCACACTTTATTGTATTATTATTATTATTATGTATTTATTATTATATTTTATTTTGTATTATTTATTTATTGATTAATTATTATTATTATTTAATTAAATTATATTATTATTATTTAATTCCATTATATATTATTTGGTGTAATAATTATTATTTATTATTAATTATTAATTTATTATTATATTTTAATTTCTAAAATTATTATTATTAATTATTATTTAATTATTATTATTTTTTATTTATATTAATTATTTTTTCTTAAGTAAACAGGATGTTATGATTAATTTAAATATTATAAATTATAATTATTAAATTATGTTTATAATTACAAGATAAATTATAATTAATAAATTATAATTATTTTATAATTGTAATTGTAAATATAAAATTATGATTAAATATAAATTAAATAATTAATAATTGTAATTGCAAATTTGTAATCGTAAACTTGTAATTGGGTTAATTGTAAAAATTGTAAATTGTAATTGCTTAATTGTGAATATTGTAAATTAATAATTTATTAATTATAATTATAAATCATTTTATTATTATTTATTATTTTTTTATTATTAATTAAATTATTTATTATTATTATTATTTATGATTATTTATTGTATTAATTAAATTATAATTATTATATATTATATTATTATTATTATTATATTAGTTATATTATTAATATTACTAGTTAATTATTAATTCTTCTTATTATATTTTTATTATCTAATTAATATAATTATATTAAATTATTTAATGATCTTAATGTGTTCAATAAAATAGATATTTTTAGTATTAAATTAGTATTGGATTAGTAATTATTATCTGATATAGTAATAGTAGCATTACCCTCCCAGTAGGTTTATTGTGCAGCACCGAGCTTGTAACGTTTTAATAGCTTCAGTAGGTAGTATTTGTGGGAGTTAAAAGTGCGTTAGTGTATAGGATTATCAATTAAAACGCCACCTAGGACGTATTGAACACTATATATTCATGTTTCCAACATGACTCGCGCATTTTGAATTTTTTTTCTTTCAAGAAATAAAAGAAAAAAAATGAAAGAAATAAATTTTGATTTCCATATTGCTGATCCACCTCCAAAGGACATCATTTTGTAACGTGTTGGATTAGTGAGGCTAAAGCCTTAATTTGAATTCATTAAGAGAAAAAGTTCTAAAGGAGTTTCTCTTTTTGATTTTGTGGCAATGTCTATGAGGTTTGAACGGTTTAATGAAATAAAAATAAGATCCCTATTGTAATATTATCAAAATGATTGAAGAAAGAAGGAAGGACAGGAAGACTGAAGATGTTTTCCTTAATTCCAAAGAGTAAGAATTACTTCGAAACTAAGAATTGCTACACTATATAATCTGATAAAGTAATTCTTAGTTTCGAGGAGTAGTAAGAATTGCTTCATAACTAAGAGTAACTTTGTCATACCTTCTAGTGAAGTAATTCTTAGTTGCAAAGAGTAAGAATTTCTTCAAAACTAAAAATTACATCGCCATATTATTTGATGAAATTATTCTTAGGTTTAAAGAATAAGAATCAATTCACAACTAAGAAAAAAGTAACTTCTTCATACCTTCCGACGAAGTAATTATTAGTTTTGAAGACTAAAAATTTCTTCGAAACTAAAAATTTCTTTGTCATACCTTCCGTTGAAATAATGTAAAATGTAGCAAAAATCAGCTTACCAATTATTAGTCATTGCAGTCGTACGATAATGTTATCAAAAATAGCTCCCATTTTACAAACCAGACCTATTCTTTATAAGCAATTTAACCTCAATCTTACCATCTCAAGAATGAGAGATTGTATGGTAAAGGAAATTATTGAAAATAACTTAAACATACTAAACAATAGCATCAGGATTTTTTTTTATTCTATGGATAATAAAAGTGATTACAAAATGATTAAAATGATAAAAATTAAGTTTTGGGAGAAGTTTTGAATATAGGTGACTAAATAAAGTGTTGCAGGGTCACAAACGTCGTAACTATATTTGAGATTTTAACATAAGGCAAAACTCTTATATATACTTAAAAAATTATAATTTTAAAATTTCTTTGTACTAAAATCTTCTACGCTTATAATTTCGGTAATGGTTTACAGTCATGAAACCGATTAGAATTCCGTTCCTATCAAAAATATATACTTGAAAGATGTTTTAATTTGCGAAAAATAAAATAAAAAGTCCAAAAAAATATTTGCATTACATTAAAACAAATATAAATAAAGTATTAGAACAAATAGAAATATGTTTTAATTTTAACAAAATATGAATATTATTGTATACTAACACAATCATCTTTGTTAATATCCGAAAGTAAAGATAGGCATAATAAGTTTCACAAATACTATTTAAATCGATTTCAATATCATTATTTTAAATGCTTGTAAACTTTTAAATATTTTTAATTTTAAATATTTAGTAAGTCTTTTTTACATCGTTATATAGGGAGTCATAGGTTAGATAGTGATATATATAGACCAATGACTTTAATTATTTTCTTGGTTGACTTAGATCTCCATTTTTAGCTAGCGTTAAATAGGTTTTCTTTTAATGTTATCTAACCAAAAAATTGGTTTTGCAGATTATTAAAAATATCAATATCGATAAACAGCGTCCCGAGCAAAGATTGTATTATATGTATAATAATATACTGTACTTTTGCTATATATATATATATATATATATATATATATATTAGTATATATATATATAATATATTATATATATATATTATATATATATATATTATATTAATTAGTATATATATATGATATATATATATATATATATATATATATTCAAATATATTGCGTACTACAAGCACATTATCTCCGATTTTCTCATTGGAGCCGAATAATGCCAAGCGTTTAAATTTAATGAAGGTCTTCTTTATTCTCATCCGCATGTCCACTCCAGAAAATACTAAATCATTTCCCTAAATTAATTGGGTTTTGAAGCTTCTCTTCAGAAGACGTGAATTTTCTAATAAATAGTTATATATTTATCCTGTGAATTTACATAGTTTTTTGCTCAGTGTTTTATATTTTTATGATAATGCACAATTCTTTAAATTCACAAACATAGACATTATAAAACCATATTATTATTGTTATTGCTTTTATTTTTAACAATTTAAATATCAGTAAAACGCCGGGAAAAACCCACGGGGCCACAATCCTATTGGTTAGAATTTTAATTTACTCATCTCCTAATCATTTCCCGGAGAACAGACCTCTGGTGGTGGGGTAGGTGCCGATCCCAGGGATACCGGACCTGCTCTGCTTCACTGGTTCTTATTGGTACATGGATTTAAGCCCTGTGTTCAGAGTTAAATTTATTATCCTGTTTTAAAAGATTGGATATAGTGAAAAGAAGACATTGTAATTAAACCCAGCTTACACAAAAATATTGAATTTATATCAAGGTTTAAATTGGGTATCTCTATCAAAAGAATAGTCTTATAGTTTTAGACTTAACTCTCTCCAAAAAAAAAGGGTGGAGCCTGAGCCCATAATATGAGGCAGTACTCTTTGACCCTTAAATAGCCGGAGTAGCCCTGCGGAAGAAAGAAATTCTCGCAACCTGAAGAAAACCCCCAGATTCATTTATGCCACCTCATCAACCTTTGTGATGTTAAGTTTACTATCGAAAATGGCCTCCCTCGAAGTTCTGGTGGATTCATTCGTTAACAAACTCGATTTCACTTTTCTAATCATAATGGCCTAGAATAGTAAGTACAAACTCCGGTTTAGGAATTTGAATATGAACCTAAGCTATAAATTATTTTTTCTTAATCCTCCATATATACCTTATATAGATTCAGTATTTCCTTGTGTGGCTCATCTCAACCAATATTTCTTACTCTGGTAAAGTCAACTGTTCTTTAACCTCAAGTATCTCTGCAGAATTTAATTTTGAATGTATTTTTTGCTAACTGATCACACATGACTTCCTGTTAAATAATTGGTGATCTGTTAGAAGCTGTTTCTCTGAGTGCTAAAAATCTCATATCCAAAGTGACCTTGTGTGCCTTGAAGGATACATTCTATTTACTTTTTCTTCAAGGAAATTCTACAACTTTGCTTTTACTCAACAATACATTCTATTAGCTTTTTCTTCAGGAAAGTTCTAAAATTATGCTTTAGTTAATTCTACTTGGACTCTAGCTATTATTCCAGGAATGCTGTTTTCAGGTATAAAAGTATTCTTCAAGCCCCAGCAGCTCATATTTTCATTCCACCCAATAATGATTTAAATTCTATTCTCCGCAAAACGGAATACTATTTTTCACTGAAAATGTAATACCCATTCTGGTTCCTTTTGTTCATGGTCTTTCCCAAATTTTCTAAATAGAAATGTGAAATCTCACCTTTCAACTTTCTCTTTCACATCTCTTGTATTTTCCTCAAATTTACATCTGTTTATTTTCTCCTAAACTTGTCTTCTACAATTTAGATTATTACGGCGCTGTTTTCTTCTTCTTTTTCTTTATCTGAAAACGTAATATCGTTCATTTTCTGCAAGATCGATATAATTCAAATATTATATTTTTTATAAGTAAGAAATTTGAAGTTTTAAATTATAAAGTAGAATATAGAGCAACCATAACGAAACTCGCGCTTTTTCATGGAGAAAGTTGAAAGTAAGGATATGATATCCTTGCAGCTAAAATTACACATCATAACACATAATCATCAACAATTTAGCCAAATTTTACATGGTACATAATAGCTCAAAGAACTTAATATTTGAGCTATGACATTCTTGCAGCATATGAGCAAAATCTTCTCTCTCTTAGCATAAAATAAATAAAGTCTTTAGTTTTAATCCAATGTATCCTAAATTTTTAAAAATTTGTGATTTGCTGCTTGCATCTTAACCTGGTAAACTGTTCATTCGTTTGAAATACAATTAAAAACTTAGTTCCTTCATCTGTTTTCTCGATATTAAGCAAAACTCAAATCAAAAGAAATGTCCTTAAAATTCTTGTATTTT
>JABUQX010102663.1:30000-32500 GCA_015478945.1 Trachelipus rathkii
TATGGTAATGGAGAGAATTAACATCAATTTGCTCGCAGATTGATAACAGTGGAATGGAAAAAAACCAAAATAATTGAACGCGCTCTAAAAATTTGGAAGGCTTTCAAATATAAAGAGGGTTTACTACGCCGGTGGCATGTATATACACATCTCCCAATGAAATCAATATGAAATCGGCATGTCTTTGTACATATATGAGCTATTAATGAGGCTTTCAACATTCTCTTAACAAGTTGTCCTGAAGGCCACCCATTCATTAAAATCTCACAATTCTGAACATGGTACTCGAGAGGGTAAAATTTTTTCGATGGCTCCGGCGAGAACTCAAAACAAACAGCGCCTAATGGAGTAACCAAAAATCAACAACTATTCACTCCAGGAAATGGTGAATAGACACTGGTGGGAACTGAAGAGGGGCGGATGTGCAGAGTGGATTATGCAAAAAGCCAATTTTGTCTTGAATTTAAGGGCAAAGCATCGTGGAGTACATCTTAGTAAGGGTGAAGCACTCGATTCAAAAGTGTTATGGGCATATGTTACAACAGTCACCATACATTGCAGTCCCGTTTTAGTAAGGAGAGCTCTTAACAAAGGCAGTTGATAAGTATAGATGTGCAATAAGGATTCTTCTTTTATCTTTCTGAGGAGTGTAGAAAATACACTTGCCAATGCCATAGCAGTCAGTTTTTGCACTTCAACTGTTATTGTACGGATTCACAACTTTAAAACCTTGTTGTAAACTCTCTTTTGTTATTTCTGAGATTTTTTTTTCCCCCCAAGATTTCAACTATTTCCTTTATTTTCTTGCTGTATAAATCCATTATGATTTTGTTCAATTTAGAATGGCATGTTTACAATCTGTGTTAACAAAGGAAGCTTTCAATAACCGTATCTCCATGGCAAATTCATTAAATAATTAAAGCGGAATTATAATTGGATTGAAATGAGACTTGAACACTATTTTAAACCCTTCTTCCCGACATCATAAGTTCCTGCATGTCCAGTTTCAGGGAATATTTTAATAAAATAATTCAAGAGGAATTGAATTTGAATAAGTTGTAACGATGACTTCACATTTGTCAAATTTAGGAAACCATGCCTAGTAGTGGATTTCTACATCACAGACACCATGGTCTTTCCCAAACATTTTCGTGAACAAATATGAGGAGAATATATCATTGTTCTGCTTTTCATTCCCAGCATATTTAAATTTTCATAGGGTTCGCAATTATTTTCATTTTATTTTAGTGAATTTTTTTATTATATATATAAATGTATTTTTATCTCAGACCGTGTTTCTCAGGTTTTGGATGTAATATTACGGATAACCCACAGTAGAATAGTGGCTTTCTTCTAAATCCTATATTACTATATTAACTCCCAAGTTATCAAATGGTTTCGTATTCAGATGTCAATTAATAATACAGTGGATCATTGTTGATGAAACAGAATCAGCTGTTAGGACTTTATAGGTGGTAGAGCTAGAGTAATGGTACGTTATGGTCAATCACACAAGTTATTATCATTATGTTGACAGTAAGAATATAATTCATAAATTCCATAATTTGAAATAAAATATAAAAATAAAAATCACATATAAGCTAAAATTAGATGGTTTGCAAATAATAATAAAAATAATCTTAAATTAAGAAAAGATTCTAGCCAGCAATACACTTAATTATTTGAATATATATATATATATATATTATATTATATATATATAATATATTAGTATATATATATATATATATATAATATATATTATATATATATATATAATTAAATAATTAAATACATATAGTATATATACTATATATATATATATATATATCTATATATATATATATATATTATTTATAGCTAATATGATAGTATATTATACAGTATATAGGTATATATATATATATATATAATATTATATATATAAATATAAGTTAGTATATATATATAGTTATATACTAATATATATATTGTAATAGTTATATAATATATATATATATATAGTATATAGTAATATATGTATATATATATTATATATATATATATATATATAGTATATATATATATTTATATAAATATTATATTATATATATATTATATATATAGTAATATAGTATATATATATTATATATATATAATAGTATATTATATATATATATATTGTATATATTATAATATAGATTATATATATATAATAGCTAGTAGTATAATATATATATATAGTAGTATATATATATCTATAGTATAATATATATATATATATATAATATATACTATAATATATATCTTACATTCTTACATCCTCTCCCAGTAAGACTTACGAGCCTGTCAGTGGGGCCAACCTCCGCTTCATTGTGTTCTATCGATCACGATCTCATCCGCCATCAGCTCATCCATTGCAGAGCATCTGGTGTCTCCTTAATGAATCCTCCACTGTGTCTCTGCATCTCTTCCGCGGTCTTCCTCTCGGCCTCACTCCCTCCGGTCTCCACCTCCACCT
>JABUQX010102663.1:37500-40843 GCA_015478945.1 Trachelipus rathkii
TCTAAATAGAGTTCTTTTCATGATTACCAAAAGAATAGATAACTTTATTAAAAATTATTTAACATCTCTAGCTAGACTTCTTCTCATGGGCACCAAAAGAACATCGGAGACCCTCCATAGACTTTATTGAAAATTATTTAATATCTAACTAGACTTCTTCTCATGAGCATCAAAGAACATCTGAGACCCCATAGACTTTTTAAAATTATTTAATATCGAGAATAGAAGAGAAAGCAAAAAACTTCTGAGATACCCCATAGACTTTGTTTAAAAATTATTTAAATCGTCTAACCACACTTCTTCTCTTCTCATGAGCAGACCAAAAGAATATCTGAAGATCCCCCATAGGCTTTGTTAAAAATTATTAATATCTCTAACTATTGACTTCTTCCCATGAGCACCAATTGTTCTTCTTTCTAAAACATGAAGGAATTAAAGAAGAGTATCCTAAAAGCTTTACATATCTTAAGATAATTTACGTAATGCCTAAACTTCATTACATTTCTCGTGATTTTTTTTAACTTGTTCTTTCGATACCCTAGCCTAAATACTTGAATGATCTTCGACTAACTCGTATATCAAATCTTGGGCTTAGAACAATTCGGTCTAATTCCGTCAATCCAATACGTCCGTCACACCTATTCAAAATAAAAAGATAAATAGACGATGAGGAACGAGAACAGAGAGCCAGAGGAGATTTGAGCAGGATGAGAAGAAGATGACAGAAAGTAGATGTAGCCCAGAGAGAAGGGAGTAGAGAGTAAGAGTTAAGAAGAGAGATAAGTAAAGAGGAGAAGAGAGAGAGAGAGAGAGAGAGAGAGAGAGAGAGAGAGAAGAACGTCCATATATTTTTTTATAGATAGATAGATAGATAGATAGATAGATTGATAGATAGATAGATAGATAGGATAGATAGATAGATAGACGTGATAGATAGATAGATAGATAGATAGATAAGATAGATAAGATAGATAGATAGATAGATAGATATTGATAGATATAGATAGATATAGATATATTTAGATACGTATATAGATTGGATAATAGATGGATATAGATGTGATATAGATGAATGATGAGATGGATCGGATGGACTGGATACGGTATGGAGGATGTGAACTGATAGATAGTTCACTAAGTTACTGGATAAGATGGAGATGGCATAGATAATGGCAATTTAGATTAGATAGATACGCAGGGAAATAGTGTCGATAGGACATAGATTAGCCTATCGAGCGATTACGAAACTAGGATAGATAGAATTCTAAGATAGGCTCCTCACAGATTATAGATACGCCCGATGATACTCAAGAGTAAATTCAGACGTTAGATAGTAGAGGGTAGATTCACGCAATAATAAATAGAGTAGCATTATGTCTTATTAGGAGCGGGTTCTACGTGAAAGTGGAGTCAACTAGTAAAAATAGAATCCCTAAAGTTATAAACCATATCAATTTATGATACTCGTGTTAACAATCAATGAGGACCACTCAAATCAAAGGTAAATACTTTAGGCCTCAAGAGGGTAAACGACACGCAAAATAATAGCGCTTGGGACTCCAAATGCATTTAAACATTTCCACGAATTTATCTGCTAGCTTTAATTGATATCAACTCAGCTGATTTCTAAGTGACTATTTTGATCTCATCAGACTATAACCTCAAACCCTGAATAAGTCTCAATTTATAGATTAAACATTACTCGGCAGTATATTCTCTGTTCATAGTTTTCTTTTTTACACAAATATTTATACCACTGCACTTTCATACTCAGACAAAAATCTTTTATAATTTTCTCTGGTTTCATTATTACACTGGATGAATAGCTATACGAGTAGATAGATAGATATTGCAAATAGATACTGACTTAGATGAGAGAGAAAGTATATAAGAGTAGAAGTCCAGTAGATCATTCCGTACATAGGAATAAAGGATCACTCATATTGATAGATAGATAAGATAAGAAGTAGAATATAGTATTACGAACTTTACAATTAGGAAATTAGTTTTCCTAAGATATATATAGATAGACAATTTAGAGTTAAGATAGATAAGATACAATCGTCTTTTCTAGCAAAAAATCAAATACTATTATAGCCTTCGCATCAATTATAATTAGTATATATAATATCAATATATTTCTCATACTAATAGAATAATTATCTTATATAAGAGTATATTCGGTAATTACTTACTTCACTTCCTACATTGTATGGTGACTTATAAAATCTATGCAAAAGATATAGAAATCTTAGATACGCACATAAAAGTAGTGTCCTTAGAAGTCAAATATAATGAATTTTATGTAATAGCATTATTATGATATTAATATAAATATTTGACAATATTGGCTCAATAATTATTAATTATACAATCATCAATCGTATAGAAATTAGGGAATATAATTACTCACTAAAGTGTGATATTTATATATACTATAAAACTATAAAATAAATATGAGATCTAGTATAATATATATATATATTAATATATATATATATACTATACTTAATCATATAATATATAATATATATATATATATATATACTTTATATATTATATATTTATATATAATACTATATACTGTATATATATATATATATTATATATATTATTTAATATATTTATATATATATATATATTATACTAATATATATAACAATATAACATAGTATATTTATATATATTATATATATATATATATATATATATATAATGAATATTAGTTTAAAATTACAGAAAAAATATGAGATAGTAATACTATATACTAGATAAATAAATATATATATATATAATATAACTATATTATATATAAATATAATATATACATGTAATATCATATAATATATTATATTATTTAATATTATATAATTAGTATACCATATTATATATAATGAGTAGTAATATATTTATATACCATCATACGTAATATACTATATCACTAATTATATCTCACTATTTATACATATATAAATAGTATATATTGAGTATATATATATTTATATAGTGAGTGAGCAGTTATATAACTAGTGTTATATTAACATATAGCATGATATATTTGTTTTATATTGAGTAAGTAGGGAAAGATATTATATGGTGATATATATATAATATAACATATAATATATATATATAATATATAAATATTATATATATTATATAATATTATATTATAATACGAGATAATTTATAAGGTGACTATAGTTCAAAATTTGTCATGCTATTATTACTTATTTATTGCTATTATTAAGGTTATTACTTGGGAATCTGAAAGAACTGTATGAAAAGTACAAGGAAAACTGTATTGATCTTATTGGATTTTCAACATTTGCTAAATTAAGGC
>JABUQX010102664.1:0-5000 GCA_015478945.1 Trachelipus rathkii
AGATAGTTGGGGAGAACTATGGGAAAGGTTTCTCCTCAGAGAATAAGTAGTAAACGGATAAAAATTTTGATTCGTAGGGGATTGCACAGATGAATGTCCTGACGAAGGAATTCTCTGTGTTGTTTGTTGTCTCTAGTAGTAGAGAAGGCGGTTAGGTGTCTAGAATCTTCAGAGACGCTAAGATGTGAAAACCCACTAAGCAAATCCAAACAGCTGAAAATGCGCGCGCTGCCTATGAGCGACAAGGACTCGGCAATGGAAATCGATCTGGGATGGTGAAGGAGTTAAGTTTCCTATAGTCAACCACTACTCTCATTTTTCCGCCTGTCTGTTTCGGTATAAGAAGAAGTGGAGACGAACTGGCAGAAACACTGGGAGTAATATAGCCTTTTTCCAAGCTATCTTCAACTCCGTTCATCGATGATCTCCATGTATTTGTGCGGAAGACGATAGGGCCTAGTATAGACATATGGAGGACTACAATCCATAAGTTTAATAGAAAATTTATTCAATTTACAAAGTCCAACAGGATCATCGGCTAGAGCAATGGAATCTCTATTCTTGACTAAAAAGGTCAACATCTCTTCTAATTGAGATGAATTGTTCAATACGTATTTATTCGAATCTTTACTAGACTTTGAAAGCAATATTTCACGGTAAACTTCTCTAATTTGAGAATCAGAGAGATTTTTGGAAGTGATAACTGCATTTATAAAATCAGTTTCTGAAGAAGCTTCATTGTTCTTGTAAAGTAATGGAGAAGCTGTTGTAAGATAAGTGTGATTATCAAAATTAATAGTATCAGCACTTAAATTGACTAATTCCAATAATATTTTACCGTCTGAGCAGGTAGACAATGTATTACCAAAGAAGAGTGTACTTGAATTTAAGAAATCATTCTTACTTTCAGTGATGAGAGCTATGTTCTCAGGAGGAGAGGCATGGATATCAGACTCAACTTTGACAGGAAGAATATACCTAGAGTACGGCAAAATCCTAACAGCAGAAGAAGAGTACACTTTATATGATAAATCATCATCTATCTCAACATTTGGTACTTCTGAAATGTCATTTGAGTACATTCCAGGAATTCTACATTGTAAATTTGCTTTAAAAAGAGGATTTGAACGTACTGATTCACTCTAAAGAGTATGTTGAGGCATAGGTAGTTCAAAAGATGAATTTAAAAGAGATTTTGGCAACTGATCACAATCTGCACTTTTGCCATTTTGTCTCAAATCGACTCTATTTGAGTCCTGGAATGATCCTATAGCCGTGGGACGTCCATAAAACGAATCAGGATGATGAAAAGGATCGGAGTTAGAATCTACACTAAAGACTTTTCTTTCACAATCGGCTTTATTAGCACCCAGGAACGGTACAGAAGGCATGTAATGTCCTAAAAATGAATTATTTTGGAAATTATGGGAATAATGTCTATTCTGGACATTCAAATTATTTAAATTTTCCCGATAATTAACTCTATTTGTATCTAGAAAAGGTACATTAGACATGTGATGTCCATAAGAAGAGTTTTCGTGAGAAAAATTGAACTGATCAGAAACTGAACTTATGCCATTTTTATTAAAATGGGCCCTATTTCTATTAGGGGGATATACCGTAGGTATATTTGGTCCGTATGATTGATCTCTAAGTTCATTTATAGAATATTCTGAAAAATTAGCTCCATTTGTACCCAGGACCGGTACTGTGGGTATGTAATATCCACTAGATGGGCTATTATGATAAAAAGATTCAATATTTGTGAAATTTTCTCGAGGATCGACTCTATTAGTACCCAGGAAGACATGTAATGTCCATAATTAGAATTTTCGTGAGGAAAATTTGACTGATCAAAATCTTCACTTATGACATGTTTAGAAAAACGGACTTTCTTCTCTCTATTAATCGAAGTTGAAGAAGGATAAGTGTTATAAGATCGATCATAATGATTATTTTTGGAATATTGCAACTGATCAGAAATTGTACCTTTGGCATCTTCTTTTAAATTGGCCAATATTGCCCTATGGGAACCATTGGAAGGCATGTGAGGTAGGGGCAGTATAATCAGAAGAATAAGGATGATGTTGATCAAAATCTTGATGAACCCTTTTTCCCATTGGGTGCTGTTGTTTCTTACAGTTGTCCAATAACTTTCTTTGTTCTAAAATAACTTCTTCTGAAGTTAAACCTGTTTTATTCGAACTTAACTGATCCATCTCATCTGAGAGAGGACTATAATAATTTCCGCGGAAGACTCTCGTAGACGTCGCGCCCGAATTATTATCGCGGTAACCGTTAAGTAACGAACGAGAATTGCTTAAGCTCCCTCGGGGAGGAGAACCTAAGACTTCGGCTCCAGGCGACCCTCCTCGTGGAGGAAGATTCCTTGTAGTTTTAATTTTACATAAACTATTATCTAAAACTTCATTATCAGGAACTTCAGCAGAATAAGATCCAAGGAGAAGACCTTCTCTGTGTGTATTAATAGTAAGGTTACCTCGGAAAGGAGCACCAGAGTTTCCAGCAATGGGACGCTCTGAAATGGTCCTTCTGAGGAAGGGTGTGTTGTCTCCTCGTGGAGGAGTACCAAAAGTTTCTTTATATGAAGACCTATCTAAAAGGGAAGGTCCTTGAAAAGAATCCCTACCATAGGTCCCAATAACTCTTTGATCAGGAGAGTTAAAGGCACCCAGAGGATGGGGTTCCTTCAAAGATCTGCCTTGTTCCTTAAAATTAATATTTTCCCTAATTCTAAAATCATTTTGACTATGCATGTTTGTTAAATGTTTACCTTGTGAACTATATGTAGGATGTGTATGATGTGGAAGGCCTTCAATGTAATTGAAGGTGTTCTGTTTATCCGAATTTTTCGGACGAGAATGTATAGCACTTATGACTAACGGTATGTCACGCACTTTCCTTCCAGAATCATTACATACATGCACTATATCATGCTTAGCATTTATTAAAATAGGCAACTCTTTTATTACATCAGTTCCTAATAATACATCTTGAGAGAATGACGTATTGTTATCTACAACATAGAAACGTGCAAGATAATAATTCCCATTTAATATTAAATATAATTCAGTAAGACCATAAACCTTTAAAGATTGGCCCGAGATAGAATTTAATATTAAGTCCACAGGGTATAATTTTGGTCTATCTTCCTTATTAGGAAAAGCCATGCATAATTTTTTATAGAAAGAATACTTCGCCAAACTCTTAGTCGCGCCTGTGTCGACCAAAGCGTCAGTAGAAGCTCTTACGTCAGCATTATTAGTAGTTAATTGTATAGGTAAGCTATATACTATCCCCTTCTTCCTAGGGGAAGAGGTGGAAAGAATATTAGAAGAGTTAGGGACAGAAAGATCATCATCTACCAAAAGAGCAGAAATTTCTGTGGAAAGGTATGTAGTAGGAGGGATGAAGTCTTTCTGACAGACTCCTGAAAATTTATTTTCGTCGGAAACCGGAGTTGGAGGAAGATATCCAACTGTTACTGAAAAGGGGGGCCCTCTGAAGGAGGACTCCTCATTCTATTATCATATTGAGGATAATATGACTGATTATAATCTTCTGAATGGTATATAGGCGAGGAGGAGTGATCATATTCTTCAGGAGGAAGTCTATTAGCATGCATATCACTCATAGTGCTAATATTTTGCCTATTGTAATTATTATAATTATTATAAGAATTATAATAAGGACGGTTATTAGTAGGAGCGGTCATAGTTCTTTGAGGCATGCGTGAGTTATAGTAAGTAGAAGGAGAAGAGAAATAGGTTTTAGGTGCATTAAAAGGGAGGAAAGATTGAGAATTATGAGCATGCGTAGGAGTGAATCGTTGTGTAAAAGAAGAAGAAGAAGCCTGAGGGGAAGCCTGAGAAGAATTATATACTACTGAGTTGGCCCCTTTTTGCTCTTTTCTTCCTCCTTTTCTATTATTATTTCTCCTGCCATTACTATTATTCTTAACCTTCTCCTGTGACTGCTGAGCCTGATTATTTCTCTGTTTACCTCCATCAGGAGATAAATTCTTGACTCTTTTTAACGCTCGGGGATTCTAAAAATCCCAGGAAGAGCCTTTACATCCTTCTTCAGTCCCTCTTGATGGTAACCCATACAAGTCGAGCAGTAAGGCCTATAACGACACTCGTCAGTTTTATGACCGAAACGTTCACATTTCCAACACATAGGTCTATTTACTGTTCTTCTCACATTGGAACTGGCATCATTAGCTTGAGGGTTTTCCGTAGGAAATTCTGCCTGAAATGTACGTACGTTCTGACTATGTCGAGAAGAGTTGGATCCTTGAAAAGGTCTGGAAATAGCGTTAGATGTTTTCGCTATATATTGTTCAATTTGAGAAGTGAAGGACAAATTTGCATCAAAATATTCAATAACTTTTATATACCTTGGAGAATATTAAGGTCCTTTTTAATTTGTCAGAAAGCTTCTCTCCATGTTGGGCATAAAAATGTCTCTCAAACTCCTGTACTGCCTTGGATACTTCTGTGGCATATAGGATGAGAGGACGGTTATGGTTCCAATTTACTTCATCAATGGCGTTACATGAACTAAAAGTTGACTCTACCGTGGGCGGATCGAGAATCTTTAGGAGTTTTCTTGCGAATTCGTACCAGGATCTGGCGAATCTAAGTTCCTCATGCTCATCGACTAGTTCTCTACATGAACCTTTGGCATCGACGTACCGGGAATAAGAAGCGAGCTTTTTCTCATCAGTATCTATCCCATCGGCTTTAAAATAATCTTCAAGACATGAAAGCCAGCACCTCAGTGTAATTCCTTGCCAAATTCCCTTAGAATCATATCCTATAAAGGTAGGAACGGGGTACCTTGTATTATAGAACCTTTGGATATTTCCGGGGGTTGGAAGCACATTATCATGATGTGGTCCATGAATAATAGGGTTATTAGGCATATTAGGACCAGTTGGGATGAATAGAGGAGCAGAGGGGTTAGCATACTAATGA
>JABUQX010102665.1:0-7500 GCA_015478945.1 Trachelipus rathkii
AAGAATTTAGTAATTTTTAATGAAACTTAAATCGAATACGAATCCAATATACCCGTATTTATAAGACTACAGCTCAAATTTTATTAAAAACACACAAAATCAGTAATAAATTAATATTTAAAAAATAAATGAAAGCCGTATTATTACTAACCATCACACAGATGCGTTCCACTAATAACAAAATACGAACTTGTCTGCCGATGCAATTTGTAAGTAGCCTAGAACTGACTTTCATCAAGCGAGTCTGGCAGACTCTGATTGCAAGAATGAGTTAGTGATTTTTTATGAAATTATAAATTAAATAAGTCGGTATAAGAGATGATCAAGTTAGCATAAAATTAATTAATTAGTTAATTAATATTATTATTATTATTAATATTATTATTATTTCTTGCTAATGTAATTTAAATTGGGATTTTAAAAAAAAATGACTGCTACTAGAGTCAGAAGGCAAATACAGAGTTTGCCTAGAGCTAAAGAAAACGGAATTATTTTTTAACTCTTTTTTTTTTTAACTGATCGTTAATATTAAAAAAGGAAATCGAGTTGAAATTTGAGTAGGCGGCTCAACAGGTCGCCTTCGAACGAAATCATATATATATATATATATATATATATATATATATATTTATATATTTTTGTTTTCTATAAATAAAAAATATATTTTTTATTCTATATACTATCTATATATATATATAATATATATATTATATATATATATATATATATATATATTATATATATTATATATAAAATATATAAATATAAATATATATTATATATTATATATATATATATATATATATATATATATATATATATATATATATTATATCTAGTTTAAAAAATAAAAATATATATATATATATATATATATATATATATATGCTGACTTTTTAATATTTTTTGGGTTCACTAAAGGCAAGTAGGCGTTGCCTACTCTGCCTACCCTGAAAAGCCGCCACTGATATATATATATATATATATATATATATATAATATATATATATATATATATATATATATATATATATATATATATATAATATATACATTATATATATATATATATATTGATAAGGTAACTGCAATAACCGCAGTGTCAATAGGTTCATAAAAATACCCCGTTCTGAGCTATTCACCCTGCTGGGATTGAACCTGGGTCTAGCAGATAAACGCGTATGTATTTGACCGCACACGCCAAGATGGACTAAAAGAAGAACGCAAGAATTCTCCTGTGGTGAATATATCACCCATCAAGACAGGACATCACGCGCTCTTCCCGTCCAACATCGGGCGTAAGGTCAAACACGGGCACCGCAACAAGGTGAAAAATACTCAGCAACGGGGGGTCAATTGTATTGATAAGGGTAACTGCAATTACACGCAGTGTCAATAGGAATCTAATAAACAACCCCTTTCTGAGACTATTCACACCTGCTGGATGAACTGGGCCCTAAGCGCAGATAAACGAGTATTGTATTGACCAAACGCCACCGTGGACTAAAAGAAGAACCCCGAGAATTCTTCCTGTGGTGAATATATCACCCACCAAGACAGGACATCACGCGCTCTTCCCGTCCACACTCGGGCGTAGGGTCAAACAGGGCACCGCACAAGGTGAAAAATACTCAGCAACCCGGGGGTCATATTGTATTGATAAGGTAACTGCAACAACCGCAGTGTCAATAGGTATTGATAAAAAAACCCTTTCTGAGCTATTCACCCTGCTGGTATTGAACCTGGGCCCTAGCAGATAAACGCGTATGTATTTGACCCTACGCCCGAGTGTGGACGGGAAGAGCGCGTGATGTCCTGTCTTGGTGGGTGATATATTCACCACAGGAAGAATTCTCGCGTTCTTCTTTTAGTCCATCGTGGCGTTGTGGTCAAACACATACGCGTTTATCTGCTAGGGCCTAGGTTCAATCCCAGCAGGGTGAATAGCTCAGAAAGGTTTTTTTTATCAATACCTATTGACACTGCGGTTATTGCAGTTACCTTATCAATACAATATGATCCCCCGGTTGCTGAGTATTTTTCACCTTGTGCGGTGCCCTGTTTGACCCTACGCCCGAGGGTGGACGGGAAGAGCGCGTGATGTCCTGGTCCTTGGTGGGTGATATATTCACGCACAGGAAGAAATTGTCCCGCCTTTCTTATTTTAGTCGCATCGTGGCGTTGTGGTAAATACATACTCGTTTATCTGCTAGGGCCCAGGTTCAATCCCAGCAGGGTTAAGAATGAGAGTAAGGGGAATCTGCTTAGAATAATGAATAGGTATGGTGCTTTCGTAACTGATGAAATATATGTGAAGGGAGTGTGGAGCGAACACTTCAAAATCTGCACAACATTGGCAATAATGAAGAGGTGCAGTGAATGTGTGTGAGTTTGATGGCGCAAGAGGGAATAGGTATTTTGGTGATGAGGTCATTAGTAAGGAGGAGGTAATGGGTTGAGTGAGAAAGTTGAAGAATGGTAAATCTGCAGGTATAGATGAAATTACTGGTGAAATGATCAGGAACATAGGCGAGATCGTAATTGAATGGATTTAGAAGTTGTGTAATAAATCGTTTATTGAGTGCATAGTTTCGAGGGATTAGAAGAGAGCAGTAATAGTACCCTTATACAAGGGTAATGGGGATAAGGGTAACTGTAGGAATTATAGAGGAATTAGTTTATAGAGTGTTGTAGGGAAGATATATGCTGGTATATTGGTCGAAAGATTGCATCGAGTGACTGAAGGATTGATTGGTGGAGAACATGGTGCGTTTAGAAGTGATAGAGGATATGTGGTTCAAACCTTTACATGGAAACAAATGATTGAGAAATGAGAGAGAAGAAGAATAAATTTTATTTGGGTTTTCTGGATTTGCAACAGGCGTATGATAGGATTAATAGGGAAGCTCTATGGCAGGTGTTAGTGATATATGGTGTTGGTGGTAAGCTTCTGAATGGAATCAAACGATTGTAGTAATATTAATAGCGGAGTGAGGCAGGGATGTAATAGGTCACCATGGTTATTCAATTTGTATATGGATGGGGTTATGAAAGAATTAGATGTGGGGGTGCCAGGGGATGGTGTTAGAATGAGGAGAATGAAAGAGAGTGGAGGGTGTTCTACCTATTATATGCGGATGATATGGTTTTGTGTGGCAAATCTGAAGAGAGAGTTTCATAGGATTGGTAGAGAAATTTGGCAGGGTGTGTAAAAGGAGGGGTTTGAAAGTAAACGTAGATAAGATGAAGGTTATGATTGTTAGTGAGAACAGTCCTCGGTGTGAAGTTGTTATTTGGTGAGCAGCTGGAACAAGTGTCTGAGTTTAAATATTTAGGATATATATTGAATGAAAAGGGAACGGATGATGCAGAGTTTAGTAAGAAAGTTGTGAATGGCAGGAAGGTGGCTGGTGCAATTAAGTCCTTGGTGGATGTAAAATGACTACGTCTTGTGTGCGCTAGGGTGTTGCATGAAGGTATGTTGTTACCTGTGTTAATGTATAGTAGTGAGACTAGAGTCTGGAATAAAAGGAATAGATCTAAAGTAAAATGTGTTCAGATGGACAATCTTATGGGCGCGTTAGGTGTGAGAAGAATTGATAAAATGAGGAATGAACGCATTAGTGAGTTGTGTGGTTTGAAGAAAGGGGCAAATGAGAGAATAAATGAAAGCATGTTGAGATGATTTGGTCATGTGGAAAAGATGGATGATAGGGAAGAATAGAGTGTATAAGAATATAGTAGAAAAGTGTTTTGGTTAAGCGGATGTATAGTGATGAGTGTGCTGGGAAGCAACCGGCTGGGAGACTGAAGAACACGTAAATTTAGTCAGTAAAGGATTGCCTGGGGGAGAGAAATGTGAGTTTGGCAGAGGCGAGAAGAAAGGTGCATAATAGGAGTGAATGGGGTGGTTTTGTGAGAGGGTATGGTTGTGGCTCACTTGGGCTAAGGGATGAACCCTACAATGACGAGATGCCATAGTGAGGGTCCGTCGAGGTCACGTGAAGGTCTAGGGTGGATTTTCTGACTGCGATGAGTTCTCACTAAATGGTATAAAGGGGGCGGTAAGGCTGGGCTTTCTTTTCGACTTGCGTCATATTCTTCTACTACTTTTCTATATCCGGTGAATGCAACGCACTTTACCCCCAGTCTTGGGGAGAGAAGGTGGGTGATTATTGATTATTATTATTATTATTCATTATTATTATTATTATTATTATTATTATTATTATTATTATTATTATTATTATTATTATTATTATTATTATTATTATTATTATTATATTAGTATATATATTAGTATTAGTATTATTATTATTATTATTATTATTATTATTATTATTATTATTATTATTATTATTATTATTATTATTATTATTATTATTATTATTATTATTATTATATTATTATTATTATATTATTATTATTTATTATTATTATTATTATTATTTATTATTGGGTAATTACTCATGTAATCGTGCCGTTGACAAGGTGCGGGTGTCGGTGTCGGTGTCGTGTCGTTCGGTGTCGGTGTCGGTGTCCGGTGTCGGTGTCGGTGTCGGTGTCGGGTGTCGGTGTCGGTGTCTTGTCGGTGTCCGTTTTCAGGTCGGGTAGTCGGTGTCGGTGTCGGTGTCGGTGTCGGTGTCGGTGTCGGTGTCGGTGTGGGTGTCGGTGTCGGTGTCGGTGCTGGTGTGCAACTCAGCTCAAAATCGGCCAGTGTGAAGCATCGTCGTCGTGTATCTTGTTTGGATTAACGTCATTTCTCTCGCAGCTTTTCTCGGAGGTTTGGCATTGACAACTCAATTCAGCCGATTGGGCCGCGAGACAGTTTGTTGTTGGAGGAAGGCTTTACCTAATAGGTCCATCAATGTGATCTTGCATCTAGACCAGAGTCATTAAGACGCTTGTCTTTTAATACCTTTGCTTTAGATTATAGAAGTTTACCTGGTCGAGATTGCATTTCAACCACCTGGAGTGAAAGAGTTAATATCGTTGGCACAAAGTCTGTGTCTGTTGCACATTTTGTGTATATTTGTATGTTAATTATAGTTATTATCCGTAAAGGTATATTGAAATAAAGAAAAGATTAGGAGATATTTCATGAATTCGCTACCGGACTCATTTGTGGTTACCATTGTACGTATACTATAAAACCTCCGTGCCTTTATATTTGCCCTCAGTAGATTAAACCTTCTTCTTAGGAAGCTAAACTCTGAGTTGCCGGCAGGGGCGGAAAGGCCGCTTGGTTACAACTAGTGACCTTAATCATCTTTGAGAGCAATGTCGACAACAGGCTGAGGGCAACGATATTGCAGGAGGTTCTGGAGAAGAAGAGTGTACAGTGTAAGACACAAACTGGATTACTAACTGTGAGTAAGATTTTTTTTTTTTTTTTAGTGGTGTCAGCTACTGAGTTATGAACAAGTAATAAACAAATATTTTTTTCTTATTTTGTCCAGTGGTAAAGGTATGAGTAAGCAAAGCATTTGCTTTTGGTGTTTATAGAAATGAATAATTATGGTATTTTGATTCCTTTAATTTATTATTTATTTTTGTAATTTTTTTTCTTTCGACATTAATTTTGTAATTTTTGCTATTTGAAATTTGATGTTGATTTTTTATCTTTTGCAAATTCTATATTGAATATTTTATAAATTAATATTTTGTGTGAATCTGCCGGAAAGCAAGGTTTTAGTTGCAGGTACAATAAGATTTGCTGTTTTTTTTCTTTTTCTTTGTTCGTTTTTTTCCGTTATTTTTTTTGTAAATTGTTCACACCCCACGAGATAAATAACGAAAATGCATAGTGACGGAGAGAAATGAAGAAAATGAGCTCAAGCCGAGGGCAAGAGGCTGAAAGGTAAAATGGGAGCCCTACTATGAGCCAGGGTACAGATACAAAGAAAGAAAATCTGATTCAACGGCAAGAATTTAAGAAGAAGCAAGCAACAAAGGAAAAGACGAACGTACGTTATGATTTGAAATACCCCCGCGCCACCTCGGAAGAAATGGAGAGCAGTGCTTTCTGAAGCGGAAGTGATAGTAGCAAACGAAATTAGCGTGGTACTAGAAAGAAAGAAGTGAAATAAAAAGAGAAGGACAGTAAGAAAGTATACCGTAGATGAGAGTTCTGTTCCAGAGGTCGATTTCGATGAGGACAACGAACTTGATGATAAAGGAGGAAAGTTGTGCTTAAAGAGATTGTTGGTCCTGGAGAAATCGGGGATGAATTCTAATATGGTAGTGAGCAGAGTCCTCATTATTTTAGCTGGAGAGCTACTGGAGGTATTAAGAACCTTCAGTAAAGCGAGCGTAAAAGCTGTGAGACCTCTGAAATATGGAAAAGAAAAGGTGCATATATTTGATGCCTTCATTGAAGATTTTGAAAGATATGCTAAAGAACAACTGGAGAGAGACAAGAATCGTAGGGCGGTGGACCTACGAAACCTTTTGGAGGGTTCATCGTTACAAACATATTATTGTGTGTATAGAGCCAAAATGAACAACATCACGATAGTAGCGAGGCTAAGGAGCTGGTGTAAGGAGGAAAAGGAGAATGAAATTTTGGACTTCCAACTGGAATTCTGAAGGAGATAAATGAAAAAGAGTGAAAAGCTTACGGAATTCGCCCTCAGACTAGAAAACAACCTATGAGGCAGCCACAAAGGAAGAACAGAGGGATGGTGAGATCCTTAAAAAACAATTCGTGAAAGGCCTCCCAAAAAAAAGTTGCCAGAAGATTTAAAGCCCGGATGGGAGGAGAGAAAGAAAGTTTAAAGGTCAGGTGGAAAGACTTTGTTAATTGGGCTCAAGGGGGGACGAGCTAGTTGAACAAGAAAATGAGGAACCCGAAACTGCCGAGATTACGAGAAGAAGAAGAGGTGAGCGACCACCGTACTCAGATCAGGTGCAGTAAGTTAGGCCATCGCACTTCTCAAGTAGGGAACTTTGATGACGTTGCTATCAGAATACTAAGCCGTTAAGAGAAACAAGGTATAAGAGATGCCATCTTGAAATATACATATTGGTAAGAGGAAAGGGCATCATAAAAGGAGAGTGCTGGAGATTAGAGGGTGGTGTTTGGCTTGCGGTAGCAGCGAGCACAAGGTTGCCAATTGTAAAATACGATCTGGAACCAGAAACGGACGTTGGTTTTTAAGAAATGCCACTTGTTCCTTACCAGTACTCTCAGTAACTCGACGTCACTCTTTCGATCAAAATACCAGCATATATCTTCTCTGCATCACTCAATAAACTAATTCCCAGATAGTTCCTAAAGTTCCCCTTATCCCTCTTATCTTTATATAAGGGTAACTATTATTCCTCTCCTCCATCCCTCGGAACTATACCCGTCCATAAAACTTTTGTTACCCAAATTCCAAATCCAATCAATCACGATCTCGCTTCCATTCTTGATCATTTCACGAGTAATTTCATCTAAGCTGCAGATTTACCATTCTTTCAACTTTCTCACTCTACCCATTAACCTCCGGCCTACTA
>JABUQX010102665.1:17500-20569 GCA_015478945.1 Trachelipus rathkii
CGAATTTGGTTAATTTCCTTAAAGAAAATAATTATTTAAAAAAGTCTGAAGCGTGCATAAAAAAGTTGGGAACTATAACAAAACCAATCTTTTTATTTTTTAAGGAATTTTTTTCAGTAGAATGCAATAATATAGTAGTGTAGAAAAGCAACAAAATCAAATATTTATTGTATTGATATTATTATTATTATTTATTATTATTATTATGTATTATTATTGATTATATTATTATGTATTATTATTTATGATTATTATTATTATTATATTATTATTATATTAGTATTATTATGATTATGATTATTTATATGATTATTATTTTATTATTATATTATCATTATTATTATTGATTATCATTATCATCTGATCATACTTATTATTAATTTTATATTATTATTATTATTATTATTATTATTATTATTATTATTATTATTATTATTATTATTATTATTATTATTATTATTATTATTATTATTATTATTATTATTATTTATTATATATTATTATTATTATTATTATTATTATTAATTATGGGGGAGAAGTAACCATAGAAGATACGAGATTACGCCGTGGGGGATTAATGGCGTATATGGTACATCCAAGCACCAATGTCAAGTGGTTCTCTCCTCATTGCACGCATATTCACATTCTTCTTACACTGGGAGTAGACTTTCCTTTATCAGCACCATAAAAACTATTACAGACAAAACTTTCCTTCTTAAAAAACAAAACAAAATGGCAACCATACGATTAGCCTCGGAGAATCCAGAAGGTTCAGCTTCAAATTATGCCTCTCATCCACTCAGCCAGACCCATTCATCACTTGGCAAGTGACGGTTCCCTGGTGGTTGGTTTGGTGCCTTCGCGGAATTTGACGGCCAGTTCTGATGTCTACGTCTTTTCGTTTTCATATGTTCTGCGACCTTCGAAGCATTAAATCTAATATCACTTTGATTGAACGTCTCCTCTCTCTCTCTTCTCTCTCTTCTCCTCGCCTCTCGCTTCTCTTCCTCTCCTCTCTCTCTCTCTTCTCTCTCTCTGCTCTCTCTCTCTCTCTCTCTCTCTCTCTCTCTCTCTCTCTCTCTCTCTTCTCTCTCTCCTCTTTTTTTTTTTTTTTTTTTTTTTTTTCTTCTTCTTAAACGAAGAACTGAGGTGTTTGACCATTCTGCAGCCAAACACTACTCTCTTTGAGTCTGACTCTCTCTATTCACAATTTTCAAGCCCAATGTGTTTTTTGTTCCTACGTGCGCAGGGATGGTGTTTTGTTCTCGTGTCTCTTGATGTGAAGCCTTTCCAATTTTCTACCTTATTTTCTCAAGTTATCCTATCAGTCTACTCTTAAATTTTCACCAAATTCTCTAAGCTTAATTTGCTGATAAATTCTAAGAAAATTTCACAAATTTCTTACGTTATATCTCATAGCTGTCCTATCATTCTACTCATAATTTTCAACTTAAATCATATATATATATATATATTAGATATTTACACAACTATAGTGTATAGATTATATTTTATATATTAATAATATAGTATATAGTTAAGGTGGTGGGGGGGGGAGGGGGCATGAGTAGGGCGGGGAAAAGGGTCAATGAAAACACATTATTTTTTAATGCTGAAACCCGTAAAAACTCAATGTAAAGTAATACCAAATATTTCAAATTGAATATCTTAGAATAATCGTACTTTAGAGTTCTAATTTGTTAATGACTGAAAATTTAAGAAAAAGCGTAATTTTAGAAGTTAAAATCTTTTATTAAAAACAGGTTTTCACAACTAATAAAATATTGGTACAAGCAAAACAAATACTTGCAAATTCAGGTAAAAAAACGTTCAATTTAAGACACGTAAAACAATTAATAAATTCTCTTTTCTGCTTTTTGAAATTGCATTTCAATGAAACACATTATTTTTTCAAATGCTAAAAATACCGTTAAAAACTCAATTTTAAGATTTAACAAATAATTTCAAATGTTAATTTAGGAAAAATCGTACTTTTAAGAGTTCTAAATTTGTAATGTGAAAATTTAAGAAAAAGCGTAATTTTAGAAGTTAAAATTTTTTATTAAAACAGGTTTTCACAACTAATGAAATATTTGGTATATAAAAACAAATATTGAAATTTCATTAAAAAACGTCAATTTAAGACACCTAAAACAATTAATAAATTCTCTTTTCTGCTTTTTGAAATTATTAATGCAACACATATTTTTCAGGAGATGCTAAAATACCGTTAAAAACGTCGAATTAATTAAAGAATTAGGCAATATTTCAAATGTTGAGTAAATTTTAGAAAAAATGAGATACTTTTAATAGTTCGTTAATTTGTAATGTGAAATAAAAAAACGCGTAATTTAAAGTTAAATTTTTTATTAAAACAGTTTTCAAATAATGAAAAATATTTGGTATATAAAAACAAATATTGAAATTTCATTAAAAAACGTCAATTTAAGACACCTAAAACAATTTTATGCTTTTTGAAATTCATTTCAATGAAACACATTATTTTTTCAAATGCTGAAAATACCGTTAAAAACTCAATTTTAAGAATTAACAATAATTCAAAATGTGAAAATTTAGGAAAAATCGATCTTTTACGATGTTCTAAATTTCGAATGTGAAAATTTATAGAAGAAAGCCGTAATTTGTAAAAGGTTAAAATTTTTATTTAAACAGGGTTTCACAACTAATGAAATAGTTGGTATATAAAACGATATATTGGAAATTTCATTAAAAACGTCAATTTAACACAACTAAACTATTCTCTTTTCTGCTTTTTAAATTGCATTTTAATAAACACATTATTTTTCAACATAGCGAAGTAGATACCGTCAAAACTCAATTTTAGATTATACAAGTTATAATTCTCAATGTTGAAATTTAGAAAAAATCTTACTTTTAAGAGGCTTCAATGAAACACATTATTTTGTCAAATGCTAAAATTACGTTAAAACTCATTTCATTTCATCAGAATAATTTCCAAATGTTTGAAATTTAGAAAAAATCGTACTTCTAAGAGTTTTAAATTTGTTATGTGAAAATTTAAAAAAAGCGTAATTTAATGAAGTTATA
>JABUQX010102666.1:5000-7500 GCA_015478945.1 Trachelipus rathkii
GAGTAGCGACGCATGCCATACTCGCATCAAGAAGCACTTTGAATTCGAGCGCCACCACACAAGACTCCCATAGTCCCTAAGGAAACCATAAATCAAGTTAGATAGATGAGTAATGGTCACTCAATTGACCTCGAGCCGTCGAAAGCCATACTGTCGATCGGAAAGAAGAGAAGAGACTCCAGATGATCCAGAAAATGAGAGTTAAGAAGGAGTTTCAAAGATTTTAGATAGAATACAAGTGAAGAGCTTAGGACGTTAGTTAGAAGGATCAGAGCGGCTACTTTTTTTCGGGAGCTGGACAAATGCGCGCTTCCAGCACTGAGGAAAATTATTAGTATTAAGACGCATAGAGAGTAAAGTTGAACGAGGACAGGGGCCAGCTCGGAAACACACTCCCTCAAAACACGGGGAGGAATGCCATCCGGGCCACTAGCCTCCTGTGTTCATGAATCTCAGTATCCCATGCACCCGATCATGCGTAATTACGGGAAGAGGCATAGGAAACTTCTGAGAGGAGAAGAAGCAAGAGGAGGGATGCCGGAATCGTCCAGGGTAGAATTAGAAGAGAAAGAAGAGGCCGAGAGAGATTGAGCCTTTTCAGTAGGAGAGTTACGGCTAACAGTATAACGTCAGAGAGTGAATAAAGTGGAGAAAAGGCAGATGAGCCAAAGAATTAGAGATGTTTGGCGAGAGCGGCCAGAGATTTTTATCAGTAAAGGTAAGCCAAGTAGGCCTGTGTCGCACTTTTTTGGTGAAAAGCGCGCTTAAGCCAATGTCGAATAATTGCTCTGAAAGATCCGACAGAAGGAAATTAGTAAGCGTAGTGATAGGATGAAGCGAGGTTTTTTCCATCCGATAGGCGAGAGTGTCTCTCTCTCTCGAATGGAGCCGAGAACAATTCTCCATCGAACCGAGGATTTGTGGAGAAAATATTTAGGTTAAGATGGAATGAAACTCCGCTCACAAATGTCGCCTCGAACGAGTTACAGCCCCTACCTTTTCCAAGGCAGTGAAGCGAAGCATCTCCGAAGTCAATAGCAAGATTCACATCCAAGTAATAGGTTTGCAAAGAAACGACGCAACGCCCCCCAATTAGCCCGATTAAAGTGCAAGAAATTACGTTTAGGGATGGAGCTGCTGGAGAAAAAGTATTAAAATTAAGAGCTACGAGTTTGTGGTCAGAGTTACCGATAGGAGGGAAAATGGTGTATTTATATCGAGAAGGATTAGTGGTGAAACATAAATCAAGCGTGTTCAAGAATTGGTTAGGACGATCTGGTATATGTGTAGGTTCTTTAATTAACTGTTCCAGATCGTTTAGAATACTGAATGTTTTGGCCTCCTCCCCTCCTGCATCAGTATGAGAGGAGCCCAACCACTCAGTGTGATGTACGTTGAAATCCCCTAAATAGAGGATCTCAGCATTTGGATGGGAAGAAGTAACAGTCTCATGAGAAGTAGTAAGATATTCAAAAAGGAGGTGAAAATCTGTTCCGTTAGGGAAGCAGTAGCAGAAACACAAGATAATGGTAGTATTAGGGAGAAAGATTTTAAGTCAAAGAACATAGAAGTTAGTAGATTCAAGTTTCTCGAGACGTGTTATTTACTAAATTTTTAATGTTTATATAAGGCACAGACTCCACCATTTAGTCTGAAATTATAGAAAAAGTTATAGTTGGAGATATTAAGTTTATTTGAAAAAGAATCCCTGGCTAGCTGGGTCTCAGACAGTAATAAAATGTTAGGTAGAGAGTTAGCGAGGTGATATTCCACAGATTCATGGTTAGCATTCAGGCCACGGACATTGGCAAAGTCAATAGAGAACCCCAGCCTGCGCCCACCCTACATCTTCTCTGTCAGTCATGTCGAACAACCAATCACACAAATAAACACGAGCAATCAACTATATCCACAAGCCAACCCAAAAGCCCACTGGATTGGGTTTTTACTGAAAAACCTGTACCCACACAACAAACACACACACACAAATACACAGATCTCGAACAGAAAAAAAAATGATAAAGTAAAAAAATAAGCAAATAAATTCTATTAAAACCTTAAAAATGAAAATTATTTTAAATTATGTTTATAAAAATGAAAACAGAAACTAACTAAATTAATAAGCACGGCGATAAATATGTAAAGTATATAAAACCTTAAAAGTTAAAAGATCCACACACACCAACACCAAAAAAACCACTAAAAAAAAAACAAAACCCACACACACACACACATCACCACACACACACACACACACACTCGCTCAGCTTACAAATTTACGAACGTAAATGCTAAAAGCCGTATGCGACATTAAATATGTTAATGTATAAATTAAATACGTAAAATTTAAAAAGCTAAAAAGGTAAAACACTAAAAAACTTATCTTAAGGTTCCGGGTCGTGCGAAAGATTAGGTTATATGTATTTCCATTAGAAACCTCTTGACGGCGTTTAATCGAAAATATTTATTTTTAATTAAAACTAATATACTAATATGATAT
>JABUQX010102666.1:12500-20000 GCA_015478945.1 Trachelipus rathkii
ATTATAGTATATATATAATATATATATTAATATAATAATATATACTTATATATATATTAATATATAGGTATATATATATATATATATATATAATATATATTATAATATATATATCTATAATATATATATATATATATATAATTATATATATATATATAATATATTTTATATATAATATAATATAATATATATATATAATATTATATATATAATATATATATATAATATAGAATATAATATATATATATATATTATTATATATATATATATAATATATATATATCGGTATAAATAATATATATATATATATATATTATATATATATATATATATATATTAAATATTATATATATAATATATATATATTATATATTATATATATATATGTATAGGTAATATATATATATATATATATATATATATATATAATATATAATATATAATATATAATATATTATATATATATATATATATTATATATATAGGCCAGCAGCATCCCAAAAAGTTCAGGCATGTAACTAGAAACATAACATCTACAGGAAAATTAATAACATTTTTGATTTCAGGAAGTTATTTCATCAAACACACATTCCACAAATCTTACTTAATGTTATATTTATTAATAAACTCCTTATTAATATTAGTAAAAATCTTCAGTGCAGCTCTGATTGACCTTGAAACCTGCATTTGTCTCGAGAGCAAAAGTTGCCAAATACCCTGCTTTATTTACGCAAGAAGGAAAAAATATTATTATTTTTTTTATATCCTTTTTAGGGGGTTCGTGCCGACGGAGGGACAGAGGGGACGAAGTCCCCCCGCGTCCCCCGTAGGCCGAAACCCCGAACTCTATCAAATCGTTCTTGTTTATCCGAGGGTATTCGTTAGTGTATAAAAAAAAAAAAAATCCACATCAGTTAAATGTATAATTGTAAAGCCGCATCTTTGTTTAATCAAAAAACTGCAAATTTTCAACAATTTTAACAATTTTAAATTTTTTTAAGAAAGCGCTATTTTTTTTAATCTTTTTTTTTTAAATTTAAGGGATAAAAATGTCTCCTAATTAATAAAATGTTATTTATTTTTGTGTACCTAAAACATATTTGTTAGCAAATGTTTGAATATTTTGGGAATCCTGACCCATATATATATATATATATATATATATAATATATATATATAATAAAATTATAATAAATTGATAAATTCTTTAATCTCTTATATAATTACATAGTAAAGAAGCTAAAGTAATATTAGAAATATTTTATTCCTGTATTAAACCTTACTATGTTGTTATTAACTATTTTAAATTTAACTTGGGTCTTTTTTAAAATGCTTTCAAGATTTTAGAGTATTCTTGTATTTCACTGTTTTGGTGTTTTTTAGACTTTCTTGAAAAATATATTTGTTGGCAACAGCAAAAGTTTGTTTGGAAACTTAAAAACGAGGCACTTGAAAATTGAGAGTCAATTGAATAACTCGTGAGTTGGTATAGCTCCGAACCCTTGTAGCATCACGCTATTTTAAACTAAGTATTCATTTTATATTATTTAACATTAGTTCTAGTTAGGCCTAAGTATTTTTTGCCTTATTAAAGATGAGGAATTGTTCAGAGAAACTTATGTTAAGGTCTCTTTTTCCAAGCTGGTCCTAACCCTTTATATTCTGAATTAGCAGGACTAGCAGTTAGGTCTATTCTATCTTTTCTGTTTTATTCTAACACTTCTCTAGCCTCTAAATCCTTATACCTTACTTTAAGTTTGAACAGAGTACTCCACGGATGGCATGATATATGTAGGCAAAACTAGGTACTATCAACTACCTTTAATTTACTAAAATTAAGCCTCAAACAAAAGGCTTCCCTCCAAGTTTTAAATTCTTGGAAACAAAACTTAAAAGCTAATTTGAAATTAAAATTTAATGGTGAGTTATAATTGTTTTTTGTTGTAAATTAACTAGTTAGGCTAGAACCTCCTCTTATTTGGGTAGAGCAGTTCACTCAACTGCTGTGATTGCATATCAGAGAATTTACTTCTTGGTAAATTCCCAACATTCTTTCCAAGAATTTAAAAAGAGGACGTCTATCTTAATTAATATTTTATTAGCTCATGCTATTTAATTATAACTCATCTTATATATAGCTTATTGAATTTCCTTGATACTTGGATGCGTTGCCTATACTTTGAGTGAAATTATAACGTAGTTGTTTTTTTGAGAAATATTAAATTCACTTAGTCATTGTTTTTATATTATCACTATGGCTGATATGGAAGAATGCCAGTTACTTAATAATCCTCACATTGTAGAACGGGACGATTTAAAAAGAAGGATGGAGGCAATTGTAGCTAGATTAAGAACTAGCGGTAGTCCCTCTTTTATTAAAGATAAAATATCTGAATTAAAGGTTATTTGAAGTCTTTGGAGAAGACAGATAAAAGTATTTTGTCAAATATACTTAAATTTAAAAGTCTTAATGAATTTTATGTGAGTGAGCGTAACAGTATGTTTGATTATAAATTAGATTTAGAAGAACAGATTGCCACTTTATCTGACAACTTAACAAAGCCTAATACTCCTTCTATTGCTAGTGAAGACTCTGAAACACCCTTTTCTAACTCTACTGTAGGCCCTAATTCTAATGTATCTGATAGAACTGTGTCTAGTTTAAACCTTTTTAGGAGTGCAAAAGAGCCTCCAATTCAGATAGGGAAGTTTGAGGGTGATGAAGCAGATAAGTTAGCATTCTCCCGTTTTTTGTCTAAGTTTAAAGCTGTAATAGACGGAAATCCCGTCTACACAAATGAGGAGAAACTTATACATTTGATAAGCAATCTGGGAGATGTGGCCTATGAAATGATTAAACATTTGAGTCCTGAAGGCTCTAATTACACGATTGCTCTAGATATTTTAAAGAAGGAGTTTCTTGATAAAGACTTCATAGTAGAAAAAATAATTGTTAGGCTATTAGATATTTCTCCTCCTTCTGAAGATAATTTAGCTGAGGTGAAATCTTTTCTTAATGAGGTTAAGGCCTTAGCTTATGACCTAAAGTCCTACGGGTTAGATTTCCTTGCTCCTGATACTGCAGGTTTTAAAATGATTAGTTCACTCGTAGTTAATAAATTACCTCCTAGGTTTATAAATTTGTTAATCGATAAAACTTTAACTAATTACCCAAGTATAAATGACGTGTTTGAGAATTCGTCTACCTTAATGAAACGCTTGGAGCTGATGCAGAGGTCACAAGCCAAGCATGAAAGTAATAACTTTAGGAATAGTAAATTTGGCAGACACAAGAGTAATTATTATAATAACCCTAATAATAATAGTTTTAAATATAATAAATTTAACAATAATAAGCATGCTAGTGGTGGTCAAAACAAGGGCCATAGTAATAATGAAAAGAACTCCACCCCCAATGGTTCTAAAGGTACCCTTGAAAACTTTAAGACTACCCAAAAGTCTGCCAAATCTAATGTTCCTTTTAGAAGCAAAGCAGCTAATTCAGCCTTCCCGTGTAAATTTTGCAGCATGGCAGGTCATAGCATGAATAAATGTCCATCTTACAAAGACATTGAATCTAGGCTAGAACGCTGTGACCAGCTGCATATTTGTAAGTTTTGCTCGAGTGCCAAGCATGCTACAGAAGAATGTCCGGGTAATCAAGGGGGCTTTTTAGATTACGCTTGCATGTATTGTAAACTTTTTACTCATATTTCTGCTTTATGTAAACAGGGGCATTCTAATAATTCTAGCAGTCAAACTATGTCCTATCTTTGCATTAATTTTAATAAGGGTGAACAAAACTATCTCCTCCCATTTATAGAAATCACTTTGCACCAAGGGGGTAAACAATGCCGTTTGTTAGCTCTTTTAGACTCTGGATCGGAACGAAGTTATGTTAGTTCTAAAGTTGCAGGGCAGCTATTAGACTTGAAAACTTTGTATAGTATTAGCTATGACATACATAGTTTTGTTTCATCGAAAGAAAAAACTTTCTTTCTTAGCTCCTTTGTTATTGATCTGCCTGGCAGAAACCAGTTTCCTTTTGCTTTGCTCATTGATGAGTCCTTTGATATTAAGTTCGAAATACCTGGTTTAAAAATGGCGTTAGAGAATATAAATAAACTTGGGCACAGTGTAAGTTCTTTGAGTGATAGGCATGGTTGTGAAGATTTTGTAGAATTGCATGCTTTAATTGGTATAGATTTGTTACAATATTTGCCACCTTTTTCATTTGAGAGATGTATGAATGGAGCTTGTTTTAAGATGGGTCAGCATATTGTACCATTTGGTGATATTAAAAATTTCCTATACCCTGACCAAATTGATAAACTGAATGTGCCTTCTAATAAAATTGGAGGCCCTTCGTCTCACGAAAATCTTGCCCATTCCTCTCTTGTTAATCAGGTTTTAAGTCCTTCCACCTCATACTTTAATCCATTGACAAGTATTTTTGAAGACAGTGTAGTAGAGCATGGTCTAGATAATATTTTTACTCTTGAAAGCCTCGGTATTTTAGATGTTAATGAAGATATGGCTAAAGCCGATATTTTGCAAGTTTCTGAATTTAATAAAAACATAGTTTTTAAAGATAGTCACTACTTTGTGAAACTCCCCTGGAAGGAAACCATTGACCTGGTTCCTTCTAATCATATTGTTGCCCGTAAAGTCCTTGATAGAGTTGTCTCTAATTTACATTATAAAGATTTATTTGATGATTATGGCAAAGTTTTTAGCCAACAGTTGACTGATGGTATTATTGAGAAGGTGGATATAAACCCTTCAGAATATGCAAAATTTATTTTCATTCCCCATCGGCCTGTCCTAAAGACCGAGGCTCAGGTTACGACCAAAATACGCCCAGTTTTCAATTGCTCTTTAAAAACCAACCTTAAATTGCCTTCTTTGAATGAAGCTGCCTACCCAGGCGTTGACCTAATGTCCTCACTCCTAAAATTAATACTGAAATTTAGATGTAATAAATATGTCATCCTTGCTGATATTAAACAGGCCTTTCTTGCTATTAAATTGCTTACTGAAGAGGATAGGAATAGATTTTGTTTTTTCTGGGTAGAAAATGGCAAAATTGTCACCTACCGCTACACCACCTTGGTGTTTGGTTTTGTTAGCAGCCCTTTTATTCTCCATTTTGTCATGAAACACCATGCCTCTAAATTTCCAGATGATTTATGCTCTAGACTGCTAGCAAGCAACTTTTATGTAGATAATTTCCTTTATAGTAGCAATAATCATTTAGAATTAGAGTACATTTATAAAGAAGCATGTGTGAGAATGGATGAAGCTTCCTTTAAACTTAGAAGTTGGAATTCTAATTTGCCAAAGTTAAATTCTATGTTTGAAGCGGATGGCAGATTTGCTGCGCATGGTTGCCCGGAAGAGAAAGTCTTAGGTTATAGATATCATTTGGAAAATGATAGCCTAAGTGTGGCGAAAGTTGACCTCAACATAGAGGCTAATACTAAAAGGCAAATTTTGTCAGCAATTTCCTCTGTTTTTGATCCTTTGGGGCTAATCTTGCCTTTAACGGTTAGTGGTAAAATATTGATGAGGGACATTTGGGGTTTGAGTCCTAAAGTAGATTGGGATACTGTTCTAGATCCTAAAATTATAACTGAGTGGAAAAGGGTTGCTTTATCTCTTAATAAGGCTTCTGAATTATCTTTTAGGAGAATGGTCCTTGATAAGGACAAGGTTTATGGGTTGCATGTATTTTGTGACAGCTCAAAAACCTCTTATGGTTTTATAGTATATGCATGCTGTGATAACATTTCTGAATTGGTCTTTTCTAAGGCTAAAATGGCCCCTTTGAAAGAGTTGAGCATCCCTTGCCTTGAACTTATGGCTGTTGTGCTTGCATTTAAGTGTTTGCCCAGCATTTTGTCTTCCTTTGAAGATATTAATTTTAAATTTTTAAATTTAGTTGTAGATGCCCAGGTAGTGCTTTCCTGGCTGTTAACAAATAACCCTAAGTGTAAATCAAAACTGGTTAAAAATAGGCTTAAAGACATTGAACTTGCCAAAAATGAAATACTTTCTGAATTTAATTTGCCTATATATTTCAGGTATACTGATACCAACAGCAATCCTGCTGATTTATTGACCAAAGGTGTATCATTTAAAAAATTTATTGAAATAAAAAAATTCTGGGTGAATGGACCTCCATTCTTGTCTAATGATTTTAAAAATTGGCCTACACATGAGCTGTTGAGCATTCCCCCTGAGTGTAAACTTAAGTCCTTTGTACATTGTACTGTCACTAATGCTGTTGATGATGTCTTAGACATTGAAAGGTTTTCACAGTTTGATAAGTTGATTAAGATAACTACTTATCTGTTTAAATTTAGGTATATTAAAGTGGTGGAAGCTGATCCTGCCAAATGTGCTGTACTTTACTGGATTAGGCGTATGCAACTTGCATGTTTTGGAAAAGAAATTAGTTTTCTCAAAGCTAATGATGATTCTCAGCATATTCCCTCTCTTGTTAAAAACTTAGATCTATTTTTGGACGATGATGAAATTCTCCGTTCCCATGGGAGGATTTCTAAGTCTCTTCATTTTAGTTTTGATATTTGTAATCCCATTTTACTGGGCAAAGTACACCACTTCACCAGATTGATTATTTTGAATGCTCATTCTCAAGTTCAGCATCTTGGGGTGCAAACTACTTTAAACTGTGTTAGAAATAAAGGGTTCTGGATCCCTCAAGCCAGACAAGCTGTTAAAAATACCTTGTCTTCATGTTTCTTATGTAAGAAATATAATGCTCTCTGCTTCAATTATCCCAAACTTACCAACCTGCCAAAAAACCAACTAACTTTGATCAAACCTTTCCATCATGTGGGAGTTGATTTCACAGGTCATGTTTCTGTTAAGAGCACAGAAAGTAAGGAGGATTACAAAATGTATATTTTACTTTTTACTTGTTTGAGCATTAGGGCCTTACACCTGGAGCTTGTTCCTGACATGTCTACAGAGAACTTTCTACTTGCCTTTCAAAGGTTCTGCAATAGGTACACTATTCCTTCTCACCTGTACTCTGATAACGCTCGAGCATTTGGAAAATCAGGAGATATCCTGAGTAATGTATTTTATTCCCAAGAATTTTGTGATCACCTAACTAGGTGTCACATTAAGCATATTAAAATTCCTCTTTATGCTGCGTTTATTGGAGCAGCTTGGGAAAGGCTTATTAGGACTGTTAAAAAATGCTTATATAAAACTGTGCAAACTAAAAAGCTTTCTTATTTTGAACTACTGACCACTTTATCCTCGGTTCAAGACGCTATAAATTCCAGACCTCTCACTTATAGGTCTTCTGAAAATGATTTAAATATCATTACTCCCAATTCCTTTCTGAAAATGCACTCTAATTCGGCTCTTGTCTTTAGAGACTTGCAAGATCCATGGAGAGAGATGGACAGGGATGTTGTACTTAAAAGTCTGGATCAGCAACTTATAACCTTTGAAGAATTCAAAAGG
>JABUQX010102666.1:27500-30237 GCA_015478945.1 Trachelipus rathkii
GCTTTCAGAAAAGACAAACAAAGAAGTTCTCTATATACACTGTAGAACACATATATTGTCCCTGGCAGCAGCCTCCTGCAGGAATAAAAATCAGAAGGTCAAAAGTTTTTTTTTTTATATATTTTGAAAGACATTTACAAACTGTTTAGCAAGTCGCCAAAAAAAGAAAATATTTTGCATGATATTCAATCATTAATCAATGATCCAATCCTCAAGATTACAGAATGCATTGAAGTGAGATGGTTATCTCATTATAAGATAGTGAATGCGGTCTTCAGGAGTTTAAAGTCAATTTTGATGGCTTGGGAGCATATTCACAAAGAAGGGACAGACCTTGCATCACTTGCAGGGGGCATCTTGCTGGAAATCAGAAAGGAGATGTCCGTCAACTAGAATTGATTAAATGTATGAGTGGATCTGCTTTTAAGTTAAGAGATGGTTCTATTATTCCATTTGGAAATATTACTAATTTTATATACAATAATCAAATAAGAGTTTCAAATCCACCATCAATTGTTCAAAATCATAATCATATTCAAAATCAAAATCTAAATCAAAATCAATTGCAGGTTAACCATACTTTGGTTAATGCAGTCTTAAATCCGATACATTCTTATTTTAATCCTTTAAGCCACATTCTAACTAATTCAGAGGTAGAGCAAGGATTAGAAAACATGTTCAAATTGGAGTCCTTAGGTATTGAAGGTATGCATAATAATAAATCTGAAGATGATTTGAAACAGATTGAAAAATTCAAAGGTGGTATAGAGTTCAAAGACGGAAAATATCATATAGATCTTCCATGGATTGAAGATAAACTTCCTTTGTTGCCATCAAACTATAACATTGCTCTTGCAGTGCTTAATAGAGTTCATGAAAATTTAGAAAGAAAAGATTTAGTTAAAGCCTATGATGATGTCTTTCAGCAACAGTTAGCTGATGGTATTATTGAAGAGTTCAGAGTATCTCCCTCTGAATATAAAAATTATATTTGGGTTCCTCACAGACCTGTTATAAAAACTGATGAACAAGTATCAACAAAGGTCAGGCCTGTGTTTAACTGTTCTCTTAAAACTAACTCTTTTCCATCTCTAAATGAGGCAGCTTATACTGGACCAGATCTTATGTCTTCCTTATTAGGACATTTATTCCGGTTCAGATCAAATCAGTTTGTTATGCTATCAGATATAAAGCAAGCATTCCTTAAGATTAATTAAAATATATCGAAGACCGCAATCGCTTTTGCTTTTTTTTGGAAAAGTAATGGTCAATTAAAGGCTTATCGATACTCAACCATTGTTTTTGGTTTCACATCCTCACCTTTCATCCTCAATTATATCATCAAGCATCATGCTCAGTCTTATAAGGATGATGCATGTACTCAGATTCTATTGAATAATTTTTTTGTTGATAATTTAATTATTAGTGGCAATGATCCACAACATTTAAAGGAACTTTATCATGAATGCAACAAAAGAATGGAAGATGGTGGTTTCCATCTTAGAAGTTGGGACTCTAATAATGATCAATTAAGAGCTGTTATGGAAGAAGAGGGTAGAATAGTTCAACATCAGGAATCAGAAGATAAGGTTCTTGGATATCTTTTTAATCCTCTTACAGATAAGTTAAAACTAGCAAAATTTTCAATTAATGCTGATGCAAATACCAAAAGATTGTTGTTATCAGCTGTGTCCAAGGTTTTTGACCCTTTAAATATCTTTTTACCTGTAACTTTAAGAGGTCGGTTATTAATTAGGAAATTATGGCAATTAGGTCTCAATTGGGATGAAAAGGTCCCTGCTGATGTTTTAGTTTCCTGGTCTTCTCTATGAATTTAAGTAAAATTGCACAATATTGAAATTGAAAGGTGTACTTGCTTTCTCACCTTCCTCAAACTCTTTATTCGTATTTTGTGATGCTTCAACATCTTGTTATGGTTTTGCAGTTTATAGTATAGGTCAAGGTTCAAATTTAATATTCTCAAAGGCCAAGGTGGCCCCCTCTCAAATCTAGGGCTTTGCCCTCTTTAGAGTTGTTGTCTGTGTTTTTATTTTTCAAGTGTATCAAATCAATATTATCAGAATTTCCTAATGTTCAGTTCAAAAGCATAAAGGTGTTTGTAGATGCTCAAATAGTTCTTTCATGGCTCCTGTCTGGAAAGGCAAAAAATAAAAATACTTTTGTAAATAATAGGCTCAAAGAAATTTACCAAATCAAAAAACAAGTTGAACAAGAGTACAAGGTATCCATTTCTTATGCTTACATCAATACTGCTGAAAACCCAGCAGATCTGATTACCAGAGGTGTTACAACCTCTACTTTTATTTCAAAATTACCTTTATGGCTTAAAGGTCCTTCTTGGATTCTCCTAGATCAATCTCAATGGCCTATTAGTAAACTTAATTAAATTGCTTTTTATTTAGCAAAATTTATTTCTAAAGTCATATATATTTTTAGTATTTATCGTGGTTAAATTTTTTTTTTAAGGAAAATGTCTAATATTTGTTTTTAAAATATTGCTGGATTACTTTATGCTCGAAAACGTCATAAATAGTACATGAATTTATTTTCAATTCTAAAAGGGGCAAATCAGAAAATGCCCGACAATATTCCTATCTTTCTGACCTACTAGTAATATATATACTGTGTTACAACCTCTACTTTCTCAATTGTCATTATGGCTTAAGTTAAGTCTGTACTACTATTTGCTCTCGGATTTAATGATATTGTTACCTCT
>JABUQX010102667.1:0-5000 GCA_015478945.1 Trachelipus rathkii
AAGATGAGAGATGATAACGTGCATAGCAGACCGCTCGCTGAAACGCTCTCTCCATATGCGAAGCTTCGCGAAGAGCGGTGGCGTGTAACAACTGACTCGCGCCGCGCAAGTTGTATATATATACATAGTATATAAATTTATTTTAAATAACTATTTGATTACAGTATCTGTTTATATAGATTAAAAAGACATAGATATTGTTAATATATATAATCATGTATATAAATAGTATAATTTATATTTATAATTTTTATTATATTAATTAAAGTTAATTTGATTATATAATATTAATAATGTATGATGTATATATACGGTATGTAAATAAATCACTAAAATTTCAGGCATTACAATGTCTTTTATTGATGGCAAAAATGAGAAATTCGTAAAAAATATTAAAATACAAATAATCTAAAAATCCCAATTTCTCTTCTTTCATTGTCCATATATATATATACTATATATATATATTATATTATATATATATATATACTTATATATATATATATATATATATATATAATATATATATATATATAATATATATATATATATATATATATATATATTAGTTTAATGGTGCGTCTTTCTCTTTTGAGTTCATATTCTTTGCACAGCTCCTCCTCCAGGCAGTAGATTTCGTCTTAATCGCTTTTATCCACATATCAATATAAACATACTTAAACGTACACACCCCTCTCTAGACGCAGTGGTATCGCAGAACTTTTTTGATCGTCGTACCCCTAAGACCGAAAAATAATTCTAAGTTGTACCCCTATAGGCCTAAATATATAATTTATATATTATATATATATATATATATATATATATATATATCATATATATATATATAATATATAAATTATTATATATATTATATATATAATATATTTATTTATATTATTTAATTATTATTATACTACTTAAAAATTGTGTCATTAATAGGTTCAGGATTTCAATTTAATGGGAGGGCAAAGGTTGTGATAATTATTTAATTTGAATTAATTATTCTATTATTAATAAATTTAATTATTAATTATATTATTAAATTTTATTTATATATATATTAATTACTTATTATTTAATTTAACATATAAAAATTAAAATATTAATTATATTTATATTTATAAATTTTTTATTTAATTTATTATAATTAATTATATTTATTATAATATTATTATTATATTAATTTATTATAATATTAAATTAATATAATTATTATTATTTATATTATAAATATTTATTATTTTATTAATTATATTTATTATTAACATTATATTATTGGTGCAAGCTTTTACTCATACATTCGCCAATATAATTCATTAATACTGTTTACATTCCATGTTAGGGTTCAGCGGGAGAATAATTATTACTTGTCCTAGTATAATTGTAAATGATAATGTCATTAGAATAAAAAGTACATAGCTAGTTGACTTCACACGCCAATGAAAACGAAAACAGCATTAAAATTATTATAAGGCTATTAAAAAGTATAATATATGTTTATAATGGAATTATTATGTTTGTACAATATAAATAGTATATTTTACTCCCTCCAATTGGGATTATCCCACCAGCCTACATTACTTTCGATTGATTGTTCATTTCGACCTTTTAATAAAAGTATAATTTTTTACTCTATCACTCTTATAATCGCACCCTCTAACAACGTAACAGTTCTGGCAGATGGCCACCAATCTTATAATGTTATCAGAGATTTTTTAAATATATCGATCACGAGAGTGTATCGGGCTCGGCGCGAGGCTCTCAAAAGGTGCCCTAGCGCTCCTCGCCGGCGGCGCGAGGCTCGCGTGGAGTAGCTTACCGCTACCGGCTTACTCACGGTCATCTCCGAGCTCTCTCACTCTATACTACGAATCAATATACATTATTATATATAATTTATTATATTAATAATATATATTAAGTAATAAAAAAAACATTATTATAGAAATTAATAATAATATATTATTAAATTTTATATTATTTTGAAGGCTCTACACAACGTATTACCGGACTCCGACTCCGGTTCACTAGGCTCCAGACATTTCTGTTTATTGAGCAAATAAGCTTATAATACATATATCATTGTATTATAAGCCTGAATTTCTACATTTAAGTCTTCATATTACAATCAGGGTATACTAACAAGGCTATAGTTACTTGAATTACATATTAGAAAAATAATTGAGTTTCTAAAATTAACTTATATATATGAGTGAAGTCTGAATAGGGCCTAGTGTGAAGTTAGACTACAGAGTAAGGCAAATTAGGTCTCATACTTTCACCCTATATACTATATTAAATATATATATATATATTATATAATATATATAATTAAATATATTATATATTATTAATAATATATATATTATTAATATATATTATATATATTAATAAATTATATTATATTAATATAATATATATATTAATATTAACTATATATATATATATAATATAATAAATATTATAAATAATATTAAATATAGTATAATAATTATAACTATATTAATATTATTATTCTATATAAATATAATATTAATGCAGGAAGTTTATTGCACAGTTTCTCACTAAGGAAGGAAGTGAAGATTCGACTCTTATGAACTGATTTGCTATATTCGGAATAGGATCGAATTAAAAGTTTCCATAGATAGTATATAGCGTCTAGATTATAATAATAATAATAGTAAATATATATATAAAATAATAATAATAATTAACTAATATATAATTAAATTAAATAATAAAATCAATAATAATAATAATTAAATTAAAAAGTAAAATTCCAAATGGAATCGAAATGAACTTAATTAATTACTAGTACATTAATTATACAATATGATTTCACAGCATATTTAGAGTAATTAAGAAATAAATGGTCTAAGCAGCACTGTATATCAGATTCAAATATGAATATAATATAAAATAAAGTAATAATAATAAATGATAAAATAAAATATTATTAGTGATGAAAAATATTTAATAAATATAAATATAATAATATATATACTGTAAAGTGAAGTGCAAGGTATAGTGAAGTATAAGATAGTGAAACTAAATTATATTGTGTGAAATATGTTAGTATAATATATAATATAATTAAAATATATAATAATTAAATAATATGATGAATATATATAAATATAGTAATCAATTGTGATAAGGTAATTGGATAAGAGAAGTGAAACCGATAAAATATAGTGAGACTGAGAACACTCAACCGCATACACTCACTCACATTTATAGGCTAACTGTATCGGTGCCATACATAGAGGCACACTATATAATATAATATTCAAACTTTTTTTAAGAGAGTAATATTAATAATAATTAATGAGATAAACATTCATTATATCATGTATTAATCAAAGTATTATATAGATTTGGGAGTGTACCCTCAAATAATAATCACACTAGAATATACGTCAAACTCAGACAGAATGAGATTAAGTACACTCAACTCAAATTATATTTTATAATTAAACAGATATAAGTGATGAGTTTTCGATTATGTAAATATCTATCAAGGAAAACCAGTTAAGAGAATATGTGATAACTAATAATCCAAATGGTAATGATGTATGAGGGGTAAATAAAATAGTGAGTTATGACACACTTTGGTAAAAGAGTGAAAAAATCTGGTTAATAATTATTATAGGTAATGCTTTTTTAAAAAGATCCAACAATCCAAACGCGTAAACTGGTGGTACGATAGTAATCGAAACTCTAAGATACATTAATAGTACTCTTACAATCACTTAGATATCTGCTTAATACTCTTATAACATAACCGGAGTTATCTCGTAGAATAGCTGTCACATACACTCGTATATCCAACTCAACCTATCCTGAGTCAATAGCTTAACTATATAACGCTATTATTCTTAAAACATATTAACTCCTATATATTTATCATAAAAACGCTCAACCCGAATACGCTATACCTAGATGTAACTAAGACGCATCTCGTACACAACCTACGAGGGTCCCAGATCTAAACCCACGCCTCAACCCTGAGAGGTACCCTGAGTGGGGAATTGTAAGAAGTTCATTTAACGTTATGTTATATCGGCCTTAGTCCTAGGCACTACGTCCTGTCGGAACGTTTTTGACGAGCAGGCGGAGTAACCGGCGGTGCAAACTTTTCTTAGAGGTTATAAGCGGAGCGTCTTAGCTCTGTCGAGATCGGACCTCGTGTGGTGTTTATGTTCACTCGTAAAATACTATATCTAATTATTCTGTATTCATTTGGCTGTATAGAAATATAATTAATACTAATTATTTTTTAATAAATTATATAATTTTTGTAGTGTTTTTCTATGTATTACCTAGTTTCATATAAATACTATATATATACTTATATATTTATCTTTCTTTATTGAGTGATTATCAATTTATGAAATAAACTATAGTTATGATAGGACATCAAATTGGCTAGGTAATCACTAGGTAAGAGTAGAGGTTCTTAGTTATCCCTACTTTTGGAGAAATAATCCGTAGCTTAATTATAAATAATATTATATATAATAGCTTTTATATATATATCACTCTATTTTTTTCTAGCTTGAGAGCATTAGTCTCTGTTGTAGTTAGTTGATATATCGATACGAGCTTGACCTCATCTCTACTTCAATATCACAACAACATTCTTCCCTCGCATCGAGACACGGCACAGCAGCAACATTGATGACATTTGGACAATAAAAACGAGTGAAAGATATTTTTCGCAAGTTTTCAATAGAATACGACTTTGAGTCAAATTTCATGAATAAAATATTAATAACAATCTTTTGTTTAACATAAACTCATTTTTATCAATTATTAATAATAGCCAGCATCACCATAGTTTCGCACCACTCGACGTGAGAATCCCTCACGCCAAACACCCTACCTCTTTCCTGCCCTCATCCTTCCTCCTCCAGCAGCTCAATTTCTATTCCATCCACCACCACTCACATACTATTCTTCGGGTCCTCGTGACGCACTTACTATCTCACCTTCCT
>JABUQX010102667.1:10000-31812 GCA_015478945.1 Trachelipus rathkii
AGCAAAAACATCCGACATCATATCTCTAGTCTATGCGATAAACTATTTAAATAGAAGAGAGTTTGAGTTGCTCATTTAATAAGTAAGTATGTTTTATTTTAATAGCAGGTTAAGCTATTAAGATTTGTCACAAGTCAGCATACTACAGGATTAAAAACTTAACAGAAATACAGTCCGTACAAAATTTTTCGAATTTGAAATACCAAGTTTAAATTTGTCATTAATATCATTCTCATCAACAAATATATTTGCTTCTAGATTTCTGCTTATGAGATTTTGGGCTAATCTACATTAGTTGAAGTTCTGGAGTTTCTTTGTCGAATTTCTAGTCCTACCGTGACTCTTGATTTCCAATTCCATCCCTACCAGAAGTAAAGTGATGAGGGATCTTTGATGTTATATATATATATATATATATAATATTAAATATATATATTATCATATATATATATATATATATATATAAGTATATAAGTAAACTCGCGGACAAATTTAATTGCATCACCTGTAAATATAATGTAAATTTTTCATTTTTGGGTGTAAATGATAGAGTTATGGTTTGGTTTTAATTGGGTCTTACCTAACTTCGGAGTGTATACCGTATTTAACTACACCGTGTATGGAACTAAATGGCATAATAGACAACCAACACCGTCTCCGTGTTCCCGGTCATGCAATATAGGGGGAAAGGCTGATTTAAACCAACATTATTTAAAGGTCAGTTATGTGGCCAACACCGCAGACAGCTGGACTAGGAACAACAAAAAGGAGTTTTCTGGGGATGACGGTTCACTGATTATATTTTGAATACTTTGAAGAGAGAAGAGAGAGGCTCTCATTGGCCTGTAAGAGAGTTATCTGTGTCTGCAGACCAGCAGCAGTCTAGCCAACAATATTACGGATATTCATCAACAATATGGCTTGAGCATAAGGTTAGTAAAAATCAGAAATTATGAAATAATAACGTTTATAAATGATAAAATAATTATGACCCAAATTAATAAGAAACACTAAATTAAAAAAAAAAATTATATTCAGCATTGTCGGCATTACAACAGATAACGGTGGTAATTTCTGTGCAGCCGTTCGGGGTGGATGCTCATGCAGAAACGGTGACGAAGAGGAAGAAGAAAAGGCAACGATTGCAGAGATAGTGGTTAAGTATGAGAGATGGAAGCAAATTAGTGAACAGCAGAGGTTGCAGACAAGAACTCTCCAGCTATACAATCTGATCGAAGGAAGCATGAGGCACTTAGCCTAAATAAAAAATTTAAAAAAACAATCTCGCCGTTGCATTTCCTACACATTAACATCTTGGCACTAAAGGATGTTTCACAATTGTCTTGCGATGGCCTCGATAGTGTCAAGGATGATTTTAATAAGACACTTACAAAGCCCGCAGGCAATTGTGGCTTTGCCTAAACTCGGAAAAACTAACATGCTGTTAGATATTAAATAGTTGGGAACAGAAGCTTAAAACACAAGTTGTACCTCGTGGAACTTGTTGGTACGTCAGCTGACCCTTCCATATATATTCTATAAAAGATTATGTTTTCTAAGACCCTATTTGAAAATAGGCTCGCATGACACTAATCAACAACATTTGTATGGAGCAAAAAGCCTTGTCTTCCAGTAATAACTTAAATAAAATAAATAAAGGGGTAATTTGCGGAGTACAAATCGAAATAATCAGGCGGCCATATGTGCTGTTGGCTAGAATACTGTTGCAAGGAAGAGACGACAGCGTACTGCGTCGGGAGTCCCTATTGAAACATAAACCTCTCTCTTCTCAAAGACAAAGATCGGGGAAATACAAAGAGAGGTGGAACAATTTAACGTATGGGCCAAAGCTTAGTCACTATTTTCTAAAGCACAAACCAGAAGGCAAACAAGTGAAAAAAATGGGCTTGAAACTGAGTTTATCCGAGGTTGATTTTTGTTCAGGTTTTTTTGTTCTTGCTTTTTCGCTGTGGTTGTTTATTTTTTAATTATTTTATTCTTTTTTTTTATTTTTTTATTTTTTTTTTATAATATTTATTATATGTTTTACTTTTTTTATTAAATGTTTATCCGTTTATTGTCGTATTAGTTATTTTTATTTGTGATATGACTATTTTTTTGTTTACTTTATTATTTATGAAATTGTTTTGATTTTTTATTTTTAGCTTATCAATGTGATTAATTAATTAATAAACATATTTTTGTATTATAATTTTACAGAAATTCAATTCATTATTCACATACTTATTTTAATATGACTCACAAGTTTTATTTTCCACTCATTACATCGAACTGTACCTCATCAATTTTCTTTAACCTTCAATTATAATTTTAATATCTCTATAAAATTTTCCTAATTTAGTGATTATTGTTCATTGTACACATATATAAATTTATGATATTCCGCTAAAAATTTTTATATAATAATGTTCATGCATAAAATGTTTATTAACGTTATTTTCTTGTAATGTCATATGTCGTTATTTTATTTTTTTTAGGTTTATTATTTGTACCCTTTTTTAGGCTTATTTTTTTTTTTTGAAATTTGTTGTTTTGATATTTTAGTATATTTTTTTATTTATTAATTTTTTATGTTCTTAGTGTTTTTTAATAGTATTATTATATATGCTAGCGGTCTGTCTGTTAGGATCTTCTGTCCCGTGTCTTCGCTGCGCACTCGGTCTCTCTGGGGCACGGCTCGGGTGGGGACCGTTGAACTTGGTTTCCGATGCCTGAAGCCACTGTCTTTGAAGAATGGCTGCTTCCAACATGTGATAACTCATATGGCACGTTCTCTCTTCTCTGACGATGTTCTTTTCTTGTGACAGTTGTTGTCAAGTCTACGACTTAGCAGCATAGGTTTGTTTTCGAGTTTGGTTGGTGTCTTGCCATTCCAGTTCTCCATGAACGTACTATTCGGCGATATTTCGTATTTGTTGGTTGTCTTATTAATGCATTTATCGATCCGGTCTTCGCCGTACCACCAACTCCCACTCAATTTTCCCGAGTTCTTCCATTTTCGGGGTGACAGTGCAAATTGCCGATTTTTATATCTATATCTAATTTTCTTATTTATCATATATTATTATATATATATTATAATATACTATTATATATTATATATATAATTATAAATATATATATAATATGATGCTAGGTCCAGGAAAAATATGGAACGTATTGGATGAAGGGGATTGCAAAGAAAAGCAAAAAGCCGGGTTGTGGGATTAAGTAGAAGGGAGAGGATAGTAATAGGGTGGAGGGGAGAGATGTAGTGGAGGAATGGTAGGTGGGAAAGAGTCGAGAGGGATGTTAAAGATGTATGCGCATCTGGTGAGAATGGAGGATCAGAGAGTGGTTAGGAGAGTATGGAGGCGGAGGGGTTAGGAAGGAGAGGAAGGGGGAAACCAACCAAAAAGGAGGTGGATGGATGGAATATAAGGGAAGAATGCTGGAGGAGAGGATGAGGGAGGAAGAGGTAGAGTGTTGGCGAGGGTAAGTGGGGTTGGAGGAGGCTGGGGGGGGGATATGAGGGGGGTAGGCTGGGAGAGGGCTACGTACACTACACGGTCAAGCGGGGATAAAAGTGTAATGCATAAATACTAAATATATAATATATATAATTACTATATATAATATTATATATAATATATATATATATATATATATATATTTTATATTATAATATATAGATATATTTAACCAGTAACCAGCGCTCACGGGCAGAGCCGTAATCTAGGAGGGGTGTACTCGTTTAACGTCCGACAGGAGTAAGCCAAAGCTCAAAGGTAAAACAGCTCACATTCCCCACCCGACCAGTTGCGAATCTGGGCACCCTCGCTTTGTTTGGCGAGGGCTCTAACACTGAACTATCGGGTGCTTATATTTTTATATAAATAATAAATATTTAAAAAATATATATACATACATACATAAATCATATATACCACAAACCTATATTAAATATTAAAAAATTCTATTGATACGATTATTTTAATCACATACTATATATAATTATATTACTATAATATCCAATCATTATTATAATATTCATATATAAATCATATCGTTATATTTTATATTATTTATTATATTAAATATATTATATTATTAAATTATATATTATTATTATATTATTATATTATTAATTATTATATTATTATATAACAATTATTACTATTATCATTATTCTTATTACCATTATCATTATTACAATATTATCATTATATATATATCATTAAATTTTATTACGAAACGACACCCTTCTCCCCCAAGAATATTTTTCTCTTAAATCCTCCTACTTCCATATATATTATGAATTATCAACCAATAAATGTTAGTCGATTATACTTATTAATATTATTTTCTTATTCATAATGCATATTATTATAATAAATAAAAATAAATAATTAATATTATTATTATATAATATATTTATTTAATTATTATTATTATTATATATTCAAATATTATTATTATAGAAAAGACGTAGGACTTGGGAACTGCAATAACCATAAACTTATTATAATAATTAAATATATATAATAATATATTATATAATATATATTAAGTATATAATATATATGATATATATATATATTAATTTTATATTATAATATATATAATAAATTATATATAATATATATATAAATATAATATTAATAATATAGTATTTTATATATTAATATATGTATTATTTATAATTATATATTATATAATATAAAATAATATAAATATATTTTAATTTATATATATATGGGCGTTGGAGGGGGGTGCCACTGGGCCTCCCCCCTAATTGGTCGATTAAAAAAACATGAATTTAAGTTCAGAAGACGTTTTTTAAAGGTTTATTAGTAGATAAAAATGTAAAAATACAAAAAGACAATTTAATTCATATTACTGTTCGTAGTAATTATAATTTATAAACAATATAAAACTATTATATTTTTAATAGTTTAATGTGTTTGTTTTCATTTGTTTGAAAGTCCGAAACTAGCTATTACTTTTATTACTATCTTTTCTCCAAAGTATTCTCCGTGCAACCTCATTATGTGATATGCTTTGGGGTGATAAGCGCAAAGATATATATTATATATTATAGATATTATATATATATATATAATATATATATATTATATTATATTAATTTATTATATTAATATATTTATAGTTATGAATATACAACTTTGCCCGCTAAATTTAATATTGCTAGCCATAAGTATATATATATAATAACTATATATAATAAAATAATATATATATAAAATATATTATATTTATAATAATAAATATAAATCATAATGATACTCATATCACTCTGGTATAAATAAATATTTATCTGAATTATTGTACTTGGTTTCTGATACGTTTTATTACATAATATAATGTGGCTTGAGGATTCTAATATTAGTATTTATTTTGATTTAATGTTAATTTTTATGCTTTTCTTTTTTTGTTTTTCAGCAGTCTTTTTGATGATTTTGATTTTGTTAGGCAACAGGCTGCAATCTTCACTTCAAACTCGGAGTGGTACGTAAGGTAAATGAGGGGAAGTACCAAGCTGCTATTAACCAGGATACTGGAGGATATAAAGTGTAATATTGCATAGAATCTTACTCGTCCACATTAAGGCACTGAAGGTGATGGGACTGAGTCTGAAGGTGACCCATTTTTCGTGAGATATTTTGTATAATTTGGAAGTATTATTTCCTACAAATATTGTATTGATAAATATATGTATATCAATTTATGTATAATATATAATATGATATATATATAATATAATATATATATATATATATACTATATATATATATATATATATATATACTATTTTATATTTTCTAAAATATATTAATATATATATATATTATATATATATATATAAATATATATATATAATATATATATTAATATATATATATATAGTATATATATATATAATATATTAATATATTATATATATATATAATTATATACAATTTTTATATTACATATATATTCACAATACACTGACATAATGTTCAAATGAAACTTAAAAATGATTTGAGTTCTTGAAACCATTTTTAAATATTTCAGAAACTGAATGGCCCTATATATCCAGCAGACACTCTGGAGGAGAAGTTGGGCAAATCTTGGATTAGCTGGGCTGCAGAAATGTTCACCACAAGTAAACTCCTCTCACTAGACCTGTTTCCGTGGATTGACCAGGAGGTCTAGGGGACTTGTTATTAAGTATAATACCCCATTAACCAGCTCAACGGCCGTGGAGAAGTTGTTTAGTCAAGGCTCTGACATTATAAGACCAAAGAGGGCAACCATGGCATTCATCAATTTTGAAAAATTTATCTTTATTTCTTTATTAAAAGGAATATGACCCTATTCAGAATGCAAGAGGAGAGCGAGGAGGAAGAGATTACAGATAACTGAATAAGATTAAAATCTTTCTCATTTTTTATTATATATATTTGCATCTTTCAATTAAAATTTAAATATAATTCATCTTTAAATACTTGCGCTTTATTTTTTATATTTTTTTGCGCTCCTAAATTTGTGCTTTTAAAAAAAATTTGATTTGCGGACATGTGCGCTTTGCGCATGCGGACTAATTTTTTTGAAAAATTGTGCGCTTTTGCGATTGCGGACTAAGTTTTTCCACTTTGCGATTTTGCGTTTGCGCTCTAAATTGTAAAATTTGCCGGGCCATATATATGATAATATATATATTATATATATAGTATATATATCTATATATATATATATATATATATATATACAACCGCAACCGCGGTTGTTGGAAAATTAAGGAACCGCAAAATAACCGCAACCGCGGTTATGCAAAAATTCAACTTCGCTCCATCACTAAATATATAGAGTTATGTTACAAAATCACTTCAAACTTTAAAGAATTAATCAGTATTCAATCATATAATATAAATAACAGTATAAATTTTAAAATATTTCAGTTACCGTTGCATTATCAACAAGCCAAGATGTAATTTGTAGCTCTTCAGAGAAGGGAATCTTCTTTACTTTCAAGAAGTTCCTCCAAGCATTTATCACCTTGCTTCTGTATTCCTGGTTAAAAGGACCGGCGTAACTTAAGAAAGCTGTTGACAGAAGAACATCACCCACCATCCTATTTAGAAAAAAATATTATATTGTTAACAATAAATATTCAGATAAAACCTTAAATTTTTTTAAATACAGATAATCTCTGAGACTTGGGGCTGTATCTAATTAAAATATAAATAAATATTCCTTGAACAACTCCTCTCCATAGCGTCAGTCTTCCTAAGATAAGTGTTCCTTTCAAGGTTTCCTTGAGGAAAGTAATTATAAATATATGAATCGTCCTCGGCTTTATACTATAGAAGGTAGATTTGGCACTATCAGATACTTGGTGCCTGCCTTCTTAAAAACTCACAGAATAGAAGAAGGAAAAATAAGGAACTAGGGGAAAGAGGGAGCGGATTGAAACGTAAACCCCAGGCTCATAAGGACTCCTTCTGATAGCCCAGAAACTCCCCAGAATCTATACACCGTTGCGATTTACCCTTAGGATATGGTTTAACATTTTTATGTCAATTAAACATTTTCGCGAAGACAGGATGCGACATTAGAAATAATCTAAATTATCACTTGACAACTCTTTAGTGAAATTAGATTGGTTCGAATTGAAATCCCAGAATGCCTTTCCAAATACTAGCTCTAAACTATTTATCTTCTTTTTATTTATTATTATTCTTAATTTCTTTTTACATTACACAAACTTTTATCGTGTAAACAAACATTAATTTTGCATTCTCATAACAAAATATTGCTAATATTTACCTATATAATTAATATCTCAATTAAACACCTTATCTTCAAATGTTCCGTTGTTAATAATTGATAATATCATTGAAACCAATAAATAAACAGAAAAAGTGTATTCCCTATTCTGTACACCCTGCATTAGAGTTTTTTTTTGATACTTTATTAAACCAGGGGAAAACAGTTTTAAGCTATTTTTTTTTTTTTTTTCTTTTTTTTGTTTTTTTTTTTTTTTGTAAAGTTGATAAAACTGGGAAATGCATTTTATGATCCTAAATTTATGAAACAGAAAAAAACAAACTTTCTTTGAAATGGTGAATTTTCAAATATAATTTAATTAATATTAACAAAAAAGTAAAAAGAAATTGATATATATTCTTTTGGGCTTCACACCTAAGCTTATAAAATGAGTAAGCTTAGGAAATTTATTTCAGTTTAAATTTGATTTATGTACGTAGTTTGTAGAAGGAATGTAGACGCCATGACACTGTTTTTTTTTTTTAATTAAAAGAATTCCATAGAGTGGGATACACGTTGCCCCCAATGAACGGTAGACCGCCCGCGGGTCCGCGAGCTTCCGGCAACACCGGTGCCTAAAACAAAAATTAATTCTTCTTTTTTCGTACAACAATGAAAGAACGCAATCTTTGCGTAGGTAAATAATTCTGAAATAGCATTACCAACCATTCCGATACTAATTTTATTATTGCCCCCTGGTTTAATAAAGGACCTTTTTCTTATTGATTTCTTTTTATTTTTTACACAAATTACTTGTTTGATAATGTCTAATTGAGGGATAGAAAATGATGTGTTATACTTTATACCATAGAAGAAAAGAATATTTAAACTGGTCTCATGTCGATGCAGTAGGATAGACTCGATAGAGTATGAACGAAAAGGTTGTCGATTCATAGCAACATGTGGAACCGATTACGAGAGTCATGCATGACATGTTGAAAAGAAATATTTATCGCTTAGTAAAGCAATATCTGCTTAATTTTATATATGCAAATTTTTTATTTGCATTGAAACAATATTAAAAAATATATAATAATGAAATAACAAGATTTAAATCCGTAAGAGTACTTCGAATGGTGAAAATAAGCTTCACAATTATTTGCTAGAAATTATAATATGCAATTATTGTGAAGCGATATAGTCGTAGGCTAAGCATAGCTTGGCTGTCTCAAATTATTTGTTATTTTTACGTGAGTAATGAACTGTTAAATATTTATACTATGGAAATGATCAAATCATCGTCTGTTGCTGAAAGAATGTTAGGCCCAGTAGTTATCTGCCCTTTACCTATTGCCCTATTGGTCCGGTGTGAGAGCTGCCTTACGTCCTTTGTGAATATATTCTTCCACACAAAATACGTATTTGTCAAAAAATTCCGTATAATCCATACCAATAAATACGTAAATAAAATTCAAATTGAAACTTCTATAATGAAAACAATATGTCTACCGTTCACAGAATATAATCTTTAAGGAAGCTTTAAGGTTGGCTTAGAACTTAGAAGTATCATGGGTGAAGAAGAGATTATGCCAAGGCTCCCTTGAATCAAGGAAGGAAGAATACGAATAAATACGAATAAGGAGTGTTTATAAATACGGGTCTTATACCCATTTTAATAATCCCAAAGGTATAATTTTTTGACAAGAACTAGTGAGCTTGAAATTACTAATTATTAAAGATGAACATTAGAATAAAAAAGAAAATTAACAATTAAACATAATCAGAATCAGGTTTAAATGGTTGAAATCAAGGTTAAATGTAAAAACTCTTGAGTTTTGCTTACTTTCCCATTTGATCTTTAAAACCTTTGCTTTGATCCGTCCACCTTACTTTCTCGCCTGCAAGACCGTTTATTAGAGTTGCAGCTGCCTGCATTTTTCTTCGACATACATCTGAGGCGTCGATCAATTTTTGCTTTTCAGATAATGCTGCTTGGTATTGAGACTTTACCAAATCAAGTTCTCTCTGCTTATCATCCAGTACAGCTTGAGCTGTTTCTAAGTCTCCATTCGCCAGACGAAGGCGAGATTCTTGCATGGCGAGATTTGCCTGATAAAATAATTTAAAAAATATTAAGTGATTCATTCCTTTCTAGTGAGTTTTTATAATTATTCATTTACTTGTATCAACTAATTGCTCTGGCTACCCACAATCAACTATAAATTGATTCTAATTGATGAAAGGGAGTGAGAGTAGTATTTTTAATCTGAATTTATAATTTATATGATAATTTATAACAAAAAAATATATTTTCATTTAATTTATTCATCCTTTTTCTATTTTACTTAATCATTTCGATATTAGAACACATTAGTTTATTTTTTGATTTCAAAATATTTTAACTTTTCGGATACTCAAAGTTATCAAGGAAAAATTTGTAAGAATAACGCGTGGTTCAGCTTCTTCGTTTACCTTCCGAACATTTGAGAATGATAACTCGTTCATATTTTTGAGGAAACAAGAGACAAATATGAGACAAAGATAATACACTAAAAATAAAATTAAATGAACCACCCAAATACTACACAACTCCTGATACGCTTAAATGTTTTCCAGACAGGTTTAATAGTTGTAATTGAAGGTTTGTTGTTGTTGTTCTTGAGTTATTATTATTATTAATATGTATTATATTATTATTGACATTTTCTTTTGTCATTACCATGATTATTCTTATTACTATTGTAAATCATTATTATTCAATACTTCTTTCTTTTTTCTGATTAATGTTAGAATAATTGTTTTATTATTATTAGTTCATTTATTATTATTATTTTATTATTATTATTCAAATTTTATTAATATTGGTATCATTGTTATATATTATAATTATTATTATATTGATTATACTTTCATCAATTGTTTTTGAATTTAATATAAAATATTATTTCAAATAAAATATTTTTGAAAATAAAATGTTTATATTTAATTTAAGCATACATTTCTCTCAGTGTATTATTATTATTATTATTATTATTATTATTATTATTATTATTATCATTATTATTATTATTATTATGATTATTATTATTATTATTATTATTATTATTATTATTATTATTATTATTATTATTATTATTATTATTATTATTATTATTATTATTATTATTATTATTATTATTATTTTATGTTGCAGTAGGATATTATTTCAATTCATTTTGTCTTTTATAAAGATAATCTACACAAAATAGGTACCATTATTACATTATAATCTGATACTGTTAAACTAGCGACATTTAACTTTGTATTTGCAAAAATAAATTCAAAATAAGGTACGAATATCAAATTCTACTCACTTTTAATGGCAAGACCTCTTTATTAACCCCAAAGAAGCAAGCCATTGCTCTTGTCCATGACAAAAGCCCTGCCACGTCTCCACAAACTCTAGTTGCTGTTTCCATGTCATAATCGTCCATGTTAAAATAAGGTTCTAGAAGCTCCACCATCTCATCGTTAATATTATCTTTTGGATAATTTTGGAGTGAAAGTAGGAAAGTTGTGCTGGCTAACATCTGTAATTACAATTATTAAAGACTGTACATTTTTCGGCCATTCTTTTAATTGCTACGAAAATGAAACAAAGTTAACAGGATTTTTTTTTTGACATTGAAAACAATAGAAATAATGAATAATATTCCCAATTTTACCAGATCAGCAGAAAATTTTGAGCTACCTTTAGACTTTCTGGCCACGATGGTTTTGGACAAGGAGCAACAGCGTCTGGTTTGACGGACTGTAGTCGTTTTTGGAACAGAATTAACACACAATCCATTATTCTCATGATCAAGTGAGGAGGACGTCCAAGCTTCCGAACAGTTGCTAAAAGCAATTTCACATTTAATAAATTTATTACTATTTTTGACACTTTTGAAGAAAAAACAAATAAAAAAAACAAATAAAACAAAAACAATAAAACAAACCAAATATGGGGCCCCCCCGGGCTTAACTTGTGTCAAAGCTGCTTCGCTTCTTCAAAGGGTGCTTGCTGTTTAATTTTCCTCTGCTTTCGCTTTTGCGATGGGCAATGTCGTTTGACAAAGAGCAACGCTTTGTCACGCACTTTCTCACTGTACTCTTTAATCGTATCGGCCTTCTTCGGCGCGACGTGTCCTTTTAAAATCTGGTATATATATATATATAAATATATATATAATATATATTATGTATAAATATAATTTTTTTTTTGAGATATATATTGTATATTATATATATATATATATATAATAGTATATATATATATATCTGTATATATATAATATCTATGATATATATATATATATATATATTATAGTATATATATTAAATATGATATATATATATATATTTCATTACTAGTATATATTATATATAATTATTATATATTAATATATTATATATATCTATATATATATTAGTATATATATATTATATATATTATTATTATGTCAAATAGATTTGTTTCTTGGGAACCTAGTCTTAATAATAAATAGAAAGACGAATAGAAGTGTAGAAAACATTCTTTATTCATAAAATTTGGACGTTTCGAGAAATGCCCGAAATGTTCAAATTTTTTGAATAAAGAATGCTTTCTCCACTTTTATTCGACTTTATATATAATATTATATATTATATTATGATATTATAATATATATATTATATATATTATATATATATATATATATATATATATATTATAATATATTTTTAATTTATATTATATTATATATATAATATGTATATATATATAGGTGGTTAACTTTTAGCGCTATGTATGATTTATTATATATAATATATTATATACTATATATATTATATATATATATATATATTATATATATTAAGTATATATAATTATATATATAATATATATATATATATTATATAACTATTATTTGATATTTATATTATACTATATATATATAAGTAGTACCACGGCTTCCAACGGGTCTAGGGAAAATATTGAATAAAATTCCGACGGTAAAGAGGGGTCGCACTACCCTTCGTCGACCGAAAAAAAAGCGAACGCTTTTTTTTTCGAAACAATAAAATAAATAAATAAAATAGAAAATTATAAATAATTGTAAATAATAATAAATTAATAATAAATAAATAATAAATAAATAAAATTAATAAATAAATAAATAAAAAATAACTTAAATAAATAATTAAATGTTTAATTTACCGAATATTATTTTTTTATTGACTGTGTATAGACACCGCACAAGCTGGTACGACGCACCACAGCACCCACCGCACCGCAAGGCACCGTACCGACCGCACCGCAATCGCACTCACCTTAGTAGGAATGAGAGTTTGCACATGGCTATCTCTCTCAATCTTGACACCCCCATAGGGGGGTGACGTAACCTCGTCGTAGACGAGGTTACGTGGCCATGCACCCAAAGGGGGGGGGAGCGGGTCTGGCCCAGCCCCCAAAACCTGAGATATTGACGTAGAAGGCTGACATCGGTATACACCTTCCATATAAGGTACCCAGCATCATATAGGAGTTTAATAACCGTACCCCCAAAGGGGGGGGAGGGGTCTCCACGCCCCGCAAAACCTGAACTGATCGTAGAAGGTTTGAAATTTGGAGATAGTTTAGAGGAGCGATGAGTAAGTAGGACTCGGTCCGGAATTGGATCAGGGCACGCGGCTCGATGGCTGTCTCGGTGCCGGTGCTGAGTTATGAAAATATTTGGTAATAATAATTACATATTGGTAACATATATGTTTATAAGGTTATAGATTTCGAATATGATGGTTTGAAGACCCCGGCGAAAGAGTTCCGACAGCTGGCTCCGGTCTGACGTGTGCGTCCGCAGGCGCAATCCGGCCGCCGAACGGCGCGCGCGCGCATCGAAAGCCAATAATCATGCCGCTATAAGTTTCAGTTTTCTTTAATGAAATTTTATAATTTTTTTTTAGTTTTTACGAGTGAGCTTTTGTCTTTCAACTTAATTTTTTTTTTTTCAAAATAACATTGTAAATTGAAAATAACAAAAAAATATCAATAATCATAACTGCCTAACTGTCCATACAGCATTCATTAACAAGGTAACTAAAATTGAAGTTTCAACTTACCAGCAGAAGTCTGCATAGCAATCTCAATCTTTACTATAAACAACCGCACAAAATATTATTATTATTATTATTATTTCATATTATTTATTATTATTATTATTATTATATTATTATTATTATTATTATTATTTTATTATTATTAATTATTACTTATTATTATTTATTATTATTATTTTATTATTCCACATTGATCCCACAACACCAATAACGCGTGGTCACTTAGCCTGCAGGTTCACAACTAGAACACTGGTTGGTAATTCGTTCTCTACCGACACCTAACAGTACTGTAGCATTTAGTAGCGCCTCAAGGATAACCAAATCAAGAACTGTTTCGTTATGCCATCACGGCCAGCCACTGATTCGAGAATGAATCATTTAATCTTAATATCTTTTTGACACATGAGAAGGTAACGAGAATTATTACTTTGTCCTTACTTAACAATATGTTTTTTATCTTAAACAGTAGTTTTATTATTATTATTACTTATTATTATATTATATTATTATTATTATTCATTATTATTATTATATTATTTTATTATTATATTATTCATTATATTATTTTATTATTATTATTATTATCTATTATATCAACTATTATGTAATGAACTACATATGAACATAACAAACCTCACACACCACACACACACACACACACTCACACACACACCCCACACACACACACACACACACACACAACACAACCAGAGCAATTATAGACACATTACTTAATACATTAGACTGCAAATCATCGTACTAACTTCTGATCACAATACTGCCTGTATTTCATGATGTCAAAGCAGATGCTTGTAACTCTCTTCTAAACGTAGCTGGAAGCCATTTAACAGTTTTTCACATGTTAAATATAAACATTTCGTTTTCATATGCTATTTTTTTTCGTTTCTATTTATCTTTATATTTATAATTTGTTAAATAGTTAGTTTATTTATTTATTTATTTTAAGTTTTATTTACTTTTATTAAAAGAATCTATCCACTCCGTTTTAACAACTTTTATTTTTTTTTGTTATTCTCGTATATATACATTTGTTTTCAACTAAAATTATTTCATTTTAATGTCTTATACTAAAAATTTTTCGCGTTTTTACATCCTAAATCTGTAATCAGTAAATCAAACCCAATCCAGCCAGCATCCAACCTGGGCATGAATCTATTGATCTAATTGATCTATTGATCTATTTGATTCACGTCATATTTTTTATTAAAATGTTATGTTTTACATCCCTAATCAGTAATATCAAACTGCCGCTCCCTAACACCCTTCCATCCATGAATCTATTGATCTATTGATTCTATTGATTTATTGATCTTTGATTATTGATCTATTGATTCAAGGCCATTATTTTTTTCTTTTAGTATAAATATAATAATTTAATAAAAGTTAGAAAGAAAAAGTTTTTAATTTCAATGTCAAGATCATAACATAAGTGCAATCATTGACATCTAAATTTTATAACAACAAACGATTGATAAAAACATTAAATCAACATTATTTAAAAAAAGATATAATTGAAATAAATACAGTGTACACAGCACAAATTAGAACTGAGGAATTGTACAGGAACATAAGGTCTTAACTACTTGAAACATTATTATATTTTAAAAAACGATGTTACATAATGATTACTATTCATAAAATCTAAATGCAGATTCTAGGAAATATACAACATTATTTTTATTCTTATACACTGCTATCCAATGTCCATTGCTCGATACATCCCTAGGAGAAGTGTTGAAGATAATCCAGAATCTGTTTCCAATTTCACAGAGCCGAGTTCATTACAGGCGAATACGCCCAAAAATCTTCTTTCGTTTCGAAAGACATTTAATATTTTCTTCTTCATTCATCTTTAATAATTCAAGTATTATATTCTCGTACTCTGTCAATCATCGATGATTTGAGGGATGTTCAAATACCACCAGATGAGATTGCGGACTGTCAAACTTTGTGCTAAAATTCTGTCTCATACTAATGTTCCGTTTTCTTAGGCATATTGAGATTTGCTAAGGCATTACAAGCTGAAAAATCAGCTGTGAGATCGTATGCCAATAAATTACTGTTTTAGCATAAGTCTTGAATCAACACCTGTAACCGTTATGCTGCAGACACAGGTATTGGCAAATAAATCGTAAAAAAGACGCGAACATTTGAGAATGTGATCCTTCATATATCATCTCATATATCACGACGTATGGTTGACATCTACACACATCAAACTGATACCCCAAGGCCGAAATGGGTAATTTAAGGGGACTTTCCATAGTTTCAGAATAGGCATCATGTTTACATAATTTCCCTATTTTACTCTGAGCGTAAGCTACCATTAACATGTTAGGTTATATTAATACTCGACATAATACCTTGGGTAAAGTTATAAATTTTAGTCTCAATTCTCTTGATTGGATATTTTGCTGTATCGGTTAAAACGAGCTTTATCTATTTCATATGTTTTATGGGAGTATTTCACTTTAACGTACATATAGATAAGCGCATCCAGTATTTAAAAGATGGCTTTGGGCCGTGTTGTGGCTAAAAGTGCACTTTTACATTAAGAGGCAAATTCGGTGTAGTATCTAGTCTACGTGATGCGGGTGTCCACTGACTGATAGATAAGTTCTTTCGAGCAGAATATATCACCGGTTTACACCCCCACAATACACACACACCTCTTCTACAAAACTACCAAACATCATAGTAAATCTGGAAATCTTTTAAATTATAGTAACCACATGATTGCAGGTGAAGACTTTTCGATCTTGGAATAATTTATGTAAAGATTTTTTTTTTTTTTTTCTATTCTAACTTCGGTATGGGTACCTTGCAGCTGATGCTCAGAGAGAGTTTCATTTAAAAACACCTGCAAGTTTGATTAACCCACGTATAGCAGGAAATTTGTTCGGTGGATACTACGTGATCGTTCCTGTGAGATCTGATCCATCTTCGTTTACTAATTTCACATTTCAACTATAAAAACATCATTCGAAGGGTCAAGGATATTGTCTGAGTGCCTGGATATTGATTCGAGAGGTACATCAGTATTTGTGCTTGCGTGAACTGGGTTAATACTAATAAAATTGGACTCACCACGCTGATCTGTGTAGGGTTTAGGGAGAAGAGATCCAATTCACTCTTCCAACAATCGGACTGGAGGGATGGAGGAATGCATCTTGCTGGTGAGTCGTCTTGACGTATAATGGAAGGAGATTTGTTTAAAACATATCCTTATATACGAAATAAGGCTTACAGGTTGTCATTATTATATAAAAAAGTTACACTTATCATCATTATTAGAGAGCAACACATCAAAACACTTTTCTTTAATTGGTCCTTTCCCTATTCCTTTTACAGGTTTTTTCGGTGACCTACACCTTGACCAGTCATCTAACGTCGTAATTTTTCTTTTAACATCGTCTAACATTTAATCTGAAACATCGGCTAGGCGACGTTTTACAGCACTAAGGGTCGACACCCCCATAATATCCTGGATTGTGTTTATTCCGTTCTGGCTGCTTTTTTTAGGCGAGGTATTTACTCCTGATTAAACAGGGGAATAGCTTACGAAATTAACGACGCAAAAATCCTCCTAAACCATATTCCCTCTGCATTCTGAACCCCTAAAGACTCTTTCTCTTTCCATTTTATTATTATTTTACGGAGCTTCTTTCCTTATGTGTACTTTACACACTGCTGTCCCAATTGTGAATGGGTATGGTTTGGCTTCGACGTTTCTTATATAAACGCGAACTGAACTCAGTTGGGTCTTACTCATAGGTTAGTAGTGAACATTAGGAAAGTTTATATAACTTTACGTCCTTTAGGAAATGACTACTCTTAACAAAGAAGGCTTTAGTATTCCCTACATACTGATGGTCTAAAATATCTGTATAAACATAGGCCATACCTGGATCTTGAAACATCTTAGTAGGCAAGCATACAAAATGTAATCGAACACCATCATCATCACAGTAGCTCACCTTCCACACATACTATATGAAGACATACTCTTTCCATCGTTGGTAGTAACGCATTAGATCCTTTACGAGATGGCTTGATATTATTTCCCGATATTTTGTATACATGTGAGTAACAACAACTACGAAACCAACCTGAGGCGCGGAAAATAAATAAACTTATATCTTTCAGGTTCACATGCTCATGAGATTTTAAGGTGATTAACACGTTATCTTTGTTAACGGATTTATTACCAAGAAACACTAAATCTTTACATAATTGACTTGCTTCAAATTTTTTTGTTTAAGTCTATGAACACATCCGTAACCGAATTATAGTGACCGTGCTCTAATAAATAATTTTCAACGAAATATTCATTGTTGCCTCGTTGATGGTTGAATATTAGTTACTTTTTTCACACACACTACACACAAAAAATTTTTAAACAAGCATTACTTATCAACAATTATTAAGTATGATAAGCCAATATGAAGAGGCATATTCTTCTATATCCGCCGTCGAGAATATATTATCACTTACATTCCTGCTTCATATATTTCTCGATCAAAAGTTATAGGGTTCATATTAAACATTTTACGTTAAAATAGATAGATATTTATATTACTTCAGGATATAGTCCATAGATGCCGAGGAAAGGAGCGTTAAATAGAAATGATCTTCACTCTCCATATTTCACAAAGTAACGAGTTCTTAATTAAAATACATAAAGCATTGATAATAACTATTAACTTCGCGGAGGTAACCTAAACCATTTAAAAGATACTGTTTTATTTTTACCTTTCCTTTAGATAAATAAAATATTTTTTCTATTTTATACTTGTGACTCTTAGGATCAAACGTTTTTCTGTATTTTTCTTGTTTATAGAACCCCTCTTTTATTTTTTCACTATCTAAATCCTCAGATAGTATAATTTTAACCTGTCTCGGGGAATTTTCTGATTGTATCTACTTTAAAAGCTTCTCTCGACCATCCAGCTTCATAAAATTTTCATCAGTCCTAGACACTCTCACGTAATCTCCTAATTTAATGCTGTGTTTCTTTTATTTTTCGTAGCGGACGACTCGGAATGAAGGAGTTTTTTCTACCATCTCTAGAGGGGTCTTCTTCAGTGTTCTATGTAGACCTATTATACAGATAAGCCACGTCTTGCGTATATCTATATATTTAAATGATTTCATTTTTTCGTGAAACTCTGATGCATTCTTTCTTTTATATGTTCTTGTACTCTTTCCACTACATTGCAGCTTTATTAACCTAGAAAATGTGTTGTACGTCACCTATATCATACTCTTGTAACTATGTCTTGAAACTCGTTTACCTAAAAATTCTTGACTTTTCAGTCCATCAATTGAGGATATCTGTATCCTCATTATAATTTCTCTACAGCTTAAAGAGCACAGTTTTTGCCTTTTTATTTTATTAGCCTTTAAACCATAAATCACCTTCTGGAATACATCTATCACAAAAGAGTATTGATAACCCTTCCATTGTAAACTTTACTATTTTATCTTTCAGTCAAATCAAGTGCCAATACATTATCTACAGTGAGGGGCTATGTTTTCCAGTGTAGGAATTTTTTTTGTATGGTTTATGTAGAGTAAAGGCATCCTCACCTTCTAAATATTTTTTCAATTCTTTTTTATTAATTAGAGGAAACTTTGAAGCGAACCTTGGAAAAAAACCACCGTACAACTGTATGGTGTTTCAAATAAAGTAATATTTATCGACCGTCTCCTCCATAACTCACAATGACATTAACAATAAAATTATATTCTTTATACTGAAAGGTGATATAAACCAAGTATATATTAAATAATTCTACTCTAACTACAAAATTAAAAATTAAAGCTAATCTTTAATTCAATTCTCAAACATAACAATGTACAGTATTACAATATCAAACGATTTATATACAGTTATTTTAAATAACAACAATAGAATATATAAAAGCCCATATAATTAGGAACTAATCCATTTTGATGCAAGGGATGTTTTTTTTCTTATTCTCTACTGCACTTGCAAGTAATGTGTTCTAAATTTACCACTTAAATTGGCCTGTGCATAAGAATACAGAAGGACTCGCATCTGGTCTAGGAGACATTGAATATTATCCATATCCGCTAATCTTTGTTTATTCTGGATTAAGGTTCTCGGAAAAATAGTCTGAAGTTCTTGTTTGATCTAATTCCATCCTTTTACAGGACCCTTCTTCCAATACGTGAGAGTATGGAACTATCAAGCAACAATATTCGAACCAAATATTGTTTCTCGTCAATAATGATTTGGCCCGGCTCGTATCCATGTATCTGATCTTTTAAAAAATATATAGACTAAAACCCGTTTTTCTTACTTCTCATTGTAAGCTTTCCTTGAGGATGTTTAAAATTTCTTCTCTCTTCCTTCATCTTAGAATCTGGCACTTGGTATTAATCCAATATTTAGTGTGCAGTTCTCTCTAGATTTGCCAAGTAATTTATAAGGCATTTTGATATAGGCATTCTTTTTTCGTGATGTTAACATCAGAGTTTAATATTCGATCCAATTCCTTCTCGTAATTATTTATCTGCTAACTTGGGGATCATATAAACTCAAAGGTTTCTGTTGGAGCAACTGCTGATAAGGTTTATAACCGATCTGTTGTTCGAACTGTTGTTGTTGTTGTTGTTGTGGCTGTTGTTGTTGTTGTGTTGTTGTTGTTGGGCTGTTGTTGTTGTTGTTGTTAGCTGTTGTTGTTGTTGTTGTTGTTGTGTTGTTGTTGTTGTTGTTGTTGTTGTTGTTGTTGTTGTTGTTGTTGTTGTTGTTGTGTTCGTTTGTAGAGGCTAATGGGTTTGCCTGTGGTTAATATTTCAATTTCATAATCGCTGTAAGGGGTAATACCACTACCTTCTTCATCATTGAGCAAGACACTTGGTTATCAAGCTATAACGGAGAAGAGTAAAGGTAGGAACACACTCCTATTTCTGTAATGCTTCTTTTTATTTTTAAGTTTTTACTGATTCAGCAAGTTTTTAATGATGCTTCTATGACACGCAGCTTTACCTTCTGGGCTGTTTAAGGACTTTCTTTTAATAAGATTTCACCGCACACACAACAACGCAACAACCATCCTTCGCTATACCATTGTATAATTTTTCATCCATCAACAAAGATCAGTTTTACGGTTTTTCAGAATTGTTTCAAGGTTTTTAAATTTTCTCATAAGAGGTAATTAATTTGAACTAAAGTACTCATTATTCAGGTATGTTCTTGTCTCATCTCGTTAGGTAGATATTTGTACGCGTAAACTCTATGCGTGGTTTCTTTTTGGATGAAGCTCACAGAGTAAATAACCGTGAGTATAGATGTAACTCTTTATCTCTTTTAGGAACTCTTTACGGTTAGTAGGGAAATTAGTAGCCACCACATTGCCTGACTCATATCTTCTTTGGACCGAACAATTAATCTGTGTGTTTAAAGACACTCACGCATATACTTTTCTGATGAAATATTCCTGCGTTATAAAAATATATTGTGATGTTTAAATGGATGAGAGTAACTTGTGAAAGTTTCTGCTATACATTTCCTATTCAATTTATTGCATCAATCATCAAGGAATTATAATTTTATGCCCTGGTACATTGAAGAGCTTTTACATCATATAAACCTTCGTGAAATTGAATTACATCTTTGTAATCATTAACTTTTCCCTCTTGGTAACACTCGTAGCACATATGAACTTATAGTAGTAATGGTAGAATACTTTCATCTTTTAAAATATTTTAATAAACGAAAAGTTTTCCCGCAGCCTGTAGGAACAGACACAAGACACGTAGCTGGAGCACGGAAACAATTTACCACGCATCCCTAGGTTGACACCACGATCACTATGGATAAGAAGTTTGCACTTTGTTAATCGCATTAAATAAAACTTGTTTTTCTTTTCCTA
>JABUQX010102669.1:0-17500 GCA_015478945.1 Trachelipus rathkii
AGAGCATATAGCATATATATATATATATATATATATATATATATATATATATATATATATATATATATAATATATATATATATATATATATATATATATATATATATATATATATATATATATATATATATATATATATATATATATATATATATATATATATATATATATATATATTATTATTATACAAACACTTATTCCCGCTTAAGCGGGGTAGTGGTACGTGCAGCTTCCCCAATTCATATTTTCCTTCATCTCGCCCCCACCCACCTCCTCCATTCCATTCTATCTCTCGCCAACACCCTACCATCCTCCACCCTCATCCCTCTCTCTTCCAGCATTTCCTTTATTCCATCCATCCACCTTCTTCTCGGTCTCCCCCTTCCTCTTCTTCCTATCCCCTCTGCCTCCCAAACTCTCCTAACCACCCTCTGTTCCTCCATTCTCTCCAGATGTCCAAACCATCTTAACATTCCCTTCTCCGCTCTTCTCACCAAACCATTTTTCCAATCACATCTCTCTCTTATCACCCTATTCCTAATCCTCTCTCTTTTGCTAACCCATACCGCTCTCAACCCTTTCATCTCAAACACTTCCAGCTTCTTCTTGGACCTAGCATTCAACCCCATGTTTCACACCCATATAGTACCGCTGGAACACAATTTTTTTCAAACATACTTATCTTAAGTTTATGTGATAAATCCCCCCCTTTCCATAATTCCCTCAGACCACTCAATGCTCTCATTCCTTCTCCTACTCTGTGATCTATCTCTTCCTTCATCCCTCCTTCCTTACCCAAATCCATCCCCTAAATATCTGAAAACCTTTACTTCTTCTAATACTACACCTCCTACTCTAATCTCTAACCCCACCCTCATCTGTTTCATCCTCCTCAAACACTAACACTTTACTCTTTCCTGGGTTTATCCTAAGACCCTTTTGTGTCCACACACCCTCTCAAACTCCTTCACCAAATACTACAGCCCTTCTGAATTCTTCGCCACTAAGGCAGTATCATCCGCAAATAGTATCATGTTCATTTCCCATCTATCACCCCTATCCATCAATTCCACCCCTCTCCCCTCCCTCATCATTCCTCTGCAGACATTCTCCATAACCGGATGCTCTAACCACTAGGCCATCCATGTCCCCAAAAAAGAACGCTTCAAACGTTTTTGGCTAACCTAGTTTTAGCTATCCCATAATATATATATATATATATATATATATATATATATATATATATATATATATTTTATTTATATTTTAAAAGTTAATATACATAACCAATTTATATATGTTATAGCACATATATATTTATATATATAATATATTTATATATATATTAATTATAGTAAATATATATATATATATATATATATATATATATATATAATACATTATATATATATATATATATATATATATATATATATATATATATATATATATATATCTGTATATATAAATATTTCTTTTCATTTGGAAATATTGTAAGGCGTAATTTCTGTATTTTTTTTTATAAATAAATTTTGTTAGGTCTGAATATAACATTTCTTCAATATATTTTCCTCCTATTCTCCTCTCGGACTAAATTCAGATAATATTTTACTAGTTTGTTTTTATATTATTCAACTCTTTTATTACTTTATAAATTCATATTTTAAAATGACTTAATATTCACCCTCATTCAAATTCGTATACATGATAAATAACTTTAAAGAATATACAATATATATATTATATATATGAAGTCGCTGCAAGTGGGTGCTGTATAAACATTTATATAGCAGGAGTTATATGTTATATATATATATATATATATATATATATATATATATATATATATATAAATTCTATATATATATGCTCCTATATATATATATATATATATATTATTGCTATATATATATAAGATAGTATATATATATAAGTTATATATATATATATATATGAGTTATATATATATATATATATATATATACCTATATATAGGGTGTCCAGAAGTTGCGCAACATACAGGTTATCGAAAAGAAAATTAATTTTAATAGATAATACGTTATTTAATTATAACACATGCTCAAAGGGAGTCCCCTCTGCATTAAAACACGTATCTATTCTCTTCATAAAACTGTCTTTCACACTTTTCAATGTTTCAGGGTGATCAACTGGTATTTAGTTGTTATTGCGTTCCTTAAATCATCAAAGGTGCGTGGACGATTCTGGTGCACAACAGATTTGAGGTAACCCCAACGGAAATAGTCAAGTAGGTTAAGAACTGGTGATCGGGGTGGTCACTCCACGGGTTCTCTCCGTCCAATCCATCTGTTAGGAAAGGTCTGGTTCAAGTGGTGACGCACGCAAGTTGCAAACTGTGATGGAGCTTCACCCTGCTGATAAAAAAGTTCTACCGTCTAAGTATGGGAATATCCCAAGGTAGTCAGACAAGAAGGTCTGCAAAAATTCTAAATAGGTTTCACCGGTGACATTGTTATTGAAGAAGTATTTCCCAATGATTTCCTCCTCCCAGATTCCAGCCCACACCATGATCCTCATTTTATGCTGATGGTGTCCCTCCTCATTGATAGATCTAACAAATTGCGCATATTGTGCCGGTTCACCTGTCCATTCAAATGAAAAATGGCCTCATCACTATAAAATATTGATGAATCTATATGTGTGCGCATCCATTCACAAAATTCCATCCGCATGCTGTGTGTCATTATGTAGAGCTTGCACAAAATGTACTTTGTACGGAAGAAATTTGAACGTCGGGAGAATACTATGCACTGATGATTTGCTTATGTTTACCTCCTGGCTTACTCTTCTGACTGATTTTTCAGGACTTTTCACAACATTCCTCAAAACCATAGTGGATGTTTCTTCATCAATTGCATTCTTTGGTCGCCCAAATCTCGGACGGTCAGAAACTGAGACAGTTTCTTGGAAGCGTTTGATTAAACAGCAGACAGTGGAATGGCTCAATGGGTGTCTCTCAGGGTGGCTACGGTTGAATTAATCAGCTACTGAGCGGTGTGTAGCCCCTTGTGTGACAAACATGAAAACAGTTGAACTCTTTCTTCTGAGCTTAGTTGCTCGGCAATAATGCAATCTGAAAGCAGAAAATAAATTATGTCTATATATTTTTCCGAAAACGTGTATGGTGCTTAACTTCTGGGACACCCTATATATATATATATATATATATATATATATATATATATATATATATATATATATTATATATATATATATATATATATATATATATATATATATATGTATATATATAAGTTATATATATATATATATATATATATATATATATATATATTTATATAATAGTATATATATAGTTATATATATAGTATATATATATTATATATATATATATATATATATTATATTATATTGTTCTGTAACTTCTGTGAAACACTATATATAAATGTTATATATATATATATATATATATATATATAAATAACAAGTAATGTTAAAGTTAAACAAGTACAAATATTTCTAATAATAGAGAAGGGCAACCTGTGACCCTTTATTTCTTTTTCTATTTCTATCGTAATGAAAATAAAAAACTTTTCTTATGCAGTATTTTGACTTGCAATTTTACGACCGACTCTGTTTCTCTTTTGAACAATTTTTTTTTTCTTTAGTGTCCCTTATATAAGGTTTATATATAAATATATATATATATATATATATATATATAGTTAGGTATAGTTATATATATATATATATATATATATATATATATATATATATATATATATATATATATATATATATATATATATATATATATATATTAATAATGACAAAAATAATAAAGGGTTAAGATGGCCGAAATTTATCCTGTAATTTATTTCTAGAAATCTTTCAGCTTTTTAAGTTCAATTTATTAATATGGTTTCACAAAAGAATATTATGGAAGTTATCGACTCTTAAAGCCGTAATAATGGAAAAATATGTTTTATAAATTTGAAGTGAGAGCGCACTGCTTAAAGGACATAAACATTAGTATATGCATCGCAATAACTTATGGTGTGAATACTTAACCTTCTCATTTTAAGCATTGACACTGCTTTTTGTTGTTTGCCTGTTAAGTAATTAGAATGTAGAGCTATAAAAAAAACGTTGTGCTGGCTATTAGCCGTTGAACAAGTGTAGTTTATTATATTAAATGATAAAACGAGGGACCTATTTCAAAAGACTCTACAAGCGCTCGATGAGTATTGCAGTATGCTTGGTGGTACTGACCATTAAATGTTAAAAAACAGACACTGGGGAGATTATGTGATGGATTGCCACAGAAGGAATCTGGGTAGACAACTTGTTTCACGTGGATAATTACTGCACGAAAATCTTCTTCCACGTGAAAAGAGGAACATCATTTACGTTTGAAAGCAAATTCCTGAGAATTCACTGTCGTCATGTCACACATAAGAACTTTGGTTTTCGTTGTAAAGGTTTACCAAAACGTAGGAAAGAAAAGGTCAAACGCCCTGTTGGCTTGAGGCGCATTTGGTCGCCACAGAACATTCTCTTCAGACGAAAAAAAAAAACTTTACCGTGGGGAATATTTTTGCACACACACAAAACGATAGGGTATATTCTACGCCATCTGAGGGAAAGCAGGAGGGAACTCGATACCACGACGGTTTTTTAAAAGAGGTCAATCATCGCGGCTCTGTGATTTTGGTTGGGAGTGGTTATGATGCGGGGGACCACAGACATTCATTTTTTTTGAAAGTGTTAAAATCTCTAAAAAGTGTTTTGTGACTAGAAAATTGTTCTGGGAAGGTTGTGATTTTCTGGCGAGTTTGGTTTAAAGGAGCCAGATATTCAGACCTTCTTCCAAAATGAACCATATACCTTTCAACAGGATTCATCGCCGGGCATATCAAACGAGATTCAAGACTCGTAGCTTGGACTGCAGGGTAAGATGTTCCCATTTTTCCGATAAGGTTTTACGATGGCCTTCTGCATCCAACAATTATTCTTTAGTCCATTGATTACAACAAATATAGGGCAGTTTAGAGTGTACGTATGATGGTCAGCCTCAAATAAACCAAACTGAAATTATAATACTAGTAATATATAATAATATTATATATATATATATATATATGTATATACTATATATATATATAGATAATAATATATATATATATATATATATAATATAATATATACAAATGGTAATTAAGGATTGACAAAAGCAGTTATATTTATTCATTTAAAGAAAATATCTTTTTATGGTTTTGGTTAAACAAATGTTTGTGTGGGTTTCGCCACGACTTTATGCTAAGAAAAGAGTTATGCTGACCAAAAAAGAGTTCAAAAGATCTATTGTCCTTATTTTGGGAGGAAAGTGTCAGTGTAAGCGATTACGTGAAAGCACATTGTCTGCCAGAAAAAAAGAGATGATGAGAAAGTTAGAGAATTAAGGAGTGTTATGCGGCGAGAAAACCTCATTAAGTAGACTTTCCATCATTTCAGAGAAGAGATCTGTTTAATGAAACTTGATCAGAGTCATTATATCAGTCTGCTTACTTTAAATATAAAATAACAACAACGTCCATCATGTAAGGTTGTTGCTGCTGCTTTGGTGATGTTTTTAATTCTTGCGTTGTTGTTGTCCAACCCCGGTCATATTATATTGTTATACTACTATATATATAAGTATATATATTATATATTATATTAGATTATATCCTTATATTATGAATATATAGTATAATATATATAATTTATATATTAAGTATATATATATAAATATAGTAAGTTACCCGAACGAGCCCGATATCGCCGTCACGATAGTAATATTTGATATAGTGGGTTATCCTCCATCCCTTTGCTACACTTATGGTCTAATTGTCCTTAAGGATCGCTCCATATTGTCAATTTCTGATATGGGAGCGACACCCGTTTCTTCTTTTCCTTTTATATGTGTGCGTGTGTGAAGTTGAGATTTTATCTCTAAAACATTTTATTCTCAATTTTCATTAACGATGATTCATCTTAGCTGCACTATACCAACTCTATTCATTTTTATATACCTCAAATGGGGCAACTCTCCATACACCTTACCCTCCTGGAACGTTATTAGCCTACTAATTTATTTTTTCTGCTAGTTTTATAATCTCTCTTCTCTCTCTCTCTCTACTTCATCTCTTACTCTCTTCTACTCTCTCTTTCTCTCTCTACTCTCATCTCTCTCTCTTCTCTCTCTCTCTTTATAAGTCCTCCTTCTGCAGTCACCTCAAAGATATGCGTTAGGCTCATGGAATATGGGTATCCTAGGTTTCCATCAGTAATATATTATTATTATATTTATTATTGATTATTATTATATATTATTATTATTTATTATTATTATTATTTATTATTATATATTAATTATGGTATATAAGTATTATTGATTATTATATATTATTATTTATTATTGTTCTGCCCCTCCTGAAAAGGCCGTGTGATTCACGTTTTTTAAGTCATATATATTAATATATAGTTAATATATATATATATATATAGTATTATATAGTATATATATATATTATATAATTAGTATTACTTATATACTATATTCACTATATATCACCAGTAATTACTATATTTAATATTATATAATTATTTATAAATAATATATTATGTATTAATATTATATTATATATTATATATATTGAATAATATATATATATATATATACTATATTATATATGATATATCTAATATTATATATAGTATAATAGTATATATAATATATATAGTATTAATATATATTATAGTAATATATATATTAATGTATATATATGGGTAATAGTTTGAGAATTAGCGCTAATCGTGACGATAATAATCGATTTTTCGAATATCGTTTTATTTTGAATATCTTCGGGTTCCCAGTGTAAGTAGGACCAGTAAACCGCTTGTAGGACCGAAGTTCTCATTCATATATATGATATGTTCTCTCTACTCCAGATTTTTTTTAAATGTTTTTAAATTCGGGATTTAGGATACACATTAAGTTTAGGTTATATGATAAGTTTTGTAAGGTATACACAGAAAATCTGTTTCTACAAATAATAAGCATAAATCTCTATGAATATTATGAATAATTTTATCGAACTTCAAAAAGATAGTAACATCAAAGATTCATTTAAATTACTGGATAGACGTTTCCTATATAAATAAATTATATTACGTAATATAAGCAATTTTTTATTAACATGTGTCAGCTTTGCTTCATACCCCATTTTAAAAATAAATCGATTAGTTTTAATAAATATGATTATTAATCTCTTATACTGATGTATATAATATATATATATTTATTATATATAATTAATATATATTATATTAATTATATATATAATTATGAATATAGGGTATTATATATATATTAATATATATATAATTATATACTATATATAAATTATTATATATTAATATTATATATATCTATATATATATATAAAACTAGAGGAGCTACGACTATAATCCGGGTATCATAATTTAAGGATGAAAAGTTAGCTCACCAAGGGTCTTAGATCAGATACTTTCTCACCTTTTAAGCCTTGCGCGAAGCCCCCCAATAAAAGCCCGAAAACGCAATAGAGTGTGGTGAACACTCGCGAAGCCCCCCAAAGCCAAAAAACGCTCATCAAAGTGTTTTAACCTCGCGACCCCACTCCTAATTGACCCCTCAGGATATATATTATATATATATAGTTATTTATAAGATAATAATATATATATTATATAGGTTATTTAATATTTATATAATATAATAAATATATAAAAATGTATATAAAAAATTTAATTATATATTTATATATATATATATAATCTGATATATATTTATATATATATATGATATATATTATAATATCAGGGCATTATAGTTATAATAATATATATTAATATCTTATTAATATTATATAATTATTAGTATAATTATAATGATATATATTACATATATAATGAGTATATTATATGAATCATCTTACAAATCTATATAGTATATAAATATATATTATATATATAGTATATATATATACAATATATATATATAATATATATTAAATTCTCTTAAAAAAACGAATCGATTTCTAAACGCATCTTCGCAGTTTATTATTTTTGGGATATCTTATATGGTACGTAATTAATCTTTTTATAATAATAAACAACTGTGTCGTAATATATGAGTTATAAGTCATTAATAAAAGCTGTTTTTTCGTACATTAAATATTTTATTTCTTTGTGACCTACCCGCGACCCCCGTATATCCGGCCTCAGCGCGCCCCACCACCCCGTCTGAAGGTTGAGAGAGAAACAATGGTCCTAGATCAATATGAGTGGAAAGTATGCTCGCGTTTAGGTTGTCCAGGTCACCATTTCGGCAGCACAAATTTCACAAGAACGCTTTCGGTGCTTTCTAGTTTCCATGTCATGCAGACTGGGCTATACTAAAGAAAAAAAATATTAATTTACTGACCCTTAAAGCAATGAAGTATAAAAATATAAAATAAATAAATGTTATTTAAGTAAATAAAACAAAATTTATAATATATAAGATATGATATCAATATCCCCCATTCCAATTCTAATTAAGTATCTTGCGCATACTCTCAACTAACCACCGTTTGCACAATGCTGAAAATTAAACTGCGTTAAACTACTGCTCTTAGTGAGCCGCATGTCCTAAAATGGGAGTACTACTCTGAACGCGCAGTCTCTGTATTCACGAAGTTTTTGTGATTTGCTTTAGTTTAATCAACGTGTGTTAATATACAAACTAGCGACTAACTGAGTTACATCCATTAGGTCTAATATAAGAGAGGCTTATGTATTTATATAAATGTAATGTACATAATATGTATATATATTTATAAATGATATGATATTTAAAATGACTATGAGTTATCAGTAATAAGAAGCATCTACCCTCCTCACTCATAAAAAAAAATATAAATAAATATAAAATGAAACAACCTAAATTAATCATCATTAGTATCAAAGAAACAATAGTACTGGTAGTAGTAAAGAGCATTAAGTGATGGCATACTTACTTTAATAGCTCTAAAGAACTTTAAGAACCAGAATTGTGTGCAGCTTATATAATGGTTGGACAACGCAACTATTATCGATAAATAATTACTTTTATCAAATTTGATTATAACAGTAGATGCAGTATTTTTATTAGTAAGGAATGAAAGTTTAATGGCAGTGGAAACCTTTTTCATTCTTAATTAAATAAAATGAAGAATGGCGAAAATGACAATGGTAATAGGAAGAACATACATGAAAACTAAACTGGTAATTACTAAATCACCCTCTACAATTGAAAGTATATACGAGGCACATAAAACGTGTATTGTTAAAGCCCAATCCAAAATGGAAATCCCAATTCGAAGTGTTTATTGGATTTTACTCTTGGCTCAAATTTGAGTTGCAATCAGGCAGCATAATTATTATATTAGGTATTTATAGTCATCAATTAAATTATTAGAGAGTGTGTAAAAAAAACGATGATTTGAATGATCAGTAGTCCACTTTGATCAGTGTCAAAGATGAAAGATCCAGAGTTTCATCAGTATAATAAAAAATTTTTAGCAATTAACAAAATTTGAAAGACCGAAGAACAGGATAAAAACACTTTATAAAACTAAAGGTAGTAAAAAAACAGAGCGATAGCAAGTTGGAAACAGCTTTGTCAAGATTCTTTTCCAGATATGAAACAAAAATCGTTTACCAAACATGATAATATAAATATTCAGACATAAAAAGTCATAGGCGAACTAAACAGGATACAACTATTATCAATTTTCAGAACTAATATAATACAGGAATCAGCAATATACTAAATATATATTCATCAACGAAACCATCAGCAAATAAGATAAATTGGAACCTTTGCATTTATAATAGATATAAACAAACTACATATAAATACTATCTACGAGTGAGATTAAGATAGATTGAAAGACTAATAACCATGCTATCTTGAAAATTTATGCAGATTTATTAAAATTTTCTCTTCAGTATAGAATAAATATAGCAAAATAGACTACAAACTTGAAAATAGAACACCTTGACACTGATGAATAAAGATCAGAATAGAACTCCAGATCTACCTAGCCAGAAAGAAGGTTTATCGCCGGTCGGGAGATGAAAATATAAATAGCTTTACTTTGAGAAAGTTTTTGTACATGAAATACGATTAAAAGTAGTAATTTATACCAAATAATGTTTAATTGTGGACCATTAAGTAATAAATAATTATGAAGTCGACAGTTAAAATACGCAAACCTAAAATTAAGAATATACAATGAGGTTGAACTACTAACTAAAGTAAATATATATTAACTAGACAAGAGATAGTATCCTTAAATTAAAATATATAATAAGTATTAATAGCTCATACCACCCGGGTTTGGAACCTAATATACCCCACTATACATAATACTTTTTCGAGTATGAAGGATAATGAAGATATTAGTAGCTATATATATATTAAAAACTTGGAAATATATTAAGAGAATATAAAGATGAATAATAATGGAATAGGAAGCAGATAGAATAAAAGATTATTATATAGAATAATTATCAAGTTCACTTGGAAGGAATTATATTAATATGATAGAGAGGAGTCCATCACCCGTAACGGGATGAGGCATACCGTCCGTAAGATATTAAGACGGATGTATCATGAACCCTATTAGTTACTTAGCTGAGAGAGCGAGTTAGTAATTAAGCATTATAAACTTAGATAGTATAATGTGATATATAATAGTAATGACATACGTAGCGTGAATATTAGACGTATATACTCGTATCGCTTAAGTACGAAATAATTTACGTCAGCGCGCGAAGAGAGCGCGTCACGCGACACAACAATTACACATTACCAAACTACATTTTAATTTATTTTATATATTATAGTAGTACCGAAGAAGTGTTTACCGATAGGAAACACTATTACTGAGTTGTATTGATTAACCCTATGTTAGAGTGTCCTAACCAGCGCTTATTGAGTGATACAGGCTATAACCTCTGATATACAGATATTCATATTATTATCCACTATACTAGAGATATACAACCGTTATAAACCGAGAGACCGCCACCGCATCTTAGTCACAACCATGCAATCTCCGCGAGCAACAAATTCTTGCCGCCCAGACCAAAAATTATATTTATATTCTCGTTAAGAAATTTCTTTCGTGTCGATAAACGAAGTTCTCAAATATATAATGTTTGGGAAGATGGGTAGATGGGGCAGGTAACTCAAGTGTTATACTAAAATTAACAATGGTTATTATTCTCGTTTTATAATTTAAATTATTCCTAACTCTAATTGGTGTCGTACACCCGATATAATGAGGGACCTTCTAATCTTCATCCTAACCTCTTAAAAAGAATTCGATAAGACGCTTCTCATTGAAAATTTGGGCTGATGAAATTTGGGGAGATGGAGTCAAAAGCTATGTTGAGCATTTTCTTAGAAATAATATCTCTGCAGCATTTCCTTATAACTATAATGCGAGTTGGCTCCGGCACCGTGCTGGAACCACTGCCGTCCTAGGTTAATAACCATCGTATCACAATGCTTGGGTCCCCTATAAGGGTTATCTGAGGTGGGCCCCCAGGTCGAATAAGGGTAATAAGCGCCGTGAGTGGCGGTGTGCCCCAGCCCTTAGGGGGGTCTCCCGACGCTTAAATGAGAAATGCAAAAAAGCGACAGATGCAAAACAGAGGTCGAGGCGGAATCCGACAGCCGAAGGATGAAAGATGAATAAGGGGCGAAAGAATGAAGAAGGAGTCTACTCAAGAAGCAAAGAAGAAAGGTAACACGCTCGCACCGGTGCTGGCTCCCGGGCGGCTCCCGAAGTTATTAAATCATTTGTGTAATGAAAAATATGGGCCTATATATGTGCCCATCCCGGCGGCTGTAGATGAAATAATGGTTCAGAACCAATCAAAGAATATAAAAAAATAAATAAATATAATAAATAGGAAATAAATTTCTATCTTTTATCTTATATTAAACTATAAGAAAAAAGAATAGTTACAATTTTTACATACCTCTAAAAGCAGTAAAATCCTAAAAATAATGTCCAACAAGGGTCGGCACGTCAGCGGCCCAAGCTCCCAGTGTAATTCAAAAGGGGTGAGGTCGTAAAAAGTCCGGCGTAATTTTCAAAGGGGTCCCGGAGTTGGAGTTCGTAATTTTTGAAAGAGGTGTAGAAGACCGGCACCCCTCCGACCAATCTGTGGATCTTTAATTGATCTATTGATAAGGTCAAATTTTTACTAAATTTGGATAGAACAGACATAAAATCAAGTTCTTATACAAACTCAACCAATATAATGTTGACGTTAAACATAGTTTCACATTAAATAAAGCTCTTAGACATCTGAACTATGAAACAAACCACAATAGAAAACTTAGCACATCTTCAACAGGAATAAACGGGTTAACGTTAACAAGTTCCACACTTTAACACCAGTAAAGTACTAATATAGCTTACAAAGACGTAACCACTTACACTTTCTAACATATCGCTGTTATTTTACTTAAGACTGTAATATTTACAAAAATTTACCATAAGCAGTGTTAATTATGATCAACGAATATACTCCAACGTAACAAAGTTTTCACAGTAAGAATAGCACATAGCCCAACTGAGACAAGAAATAATGTATGCACAACAACCTAACACGTCTTACAGGCAATAGCAGTCAACATTAACAAAGGTCCACGCACACTTAACACCAGTAAGTAACTAACTTAGCATACTAATACGTGACTTATTCACACTATTGTCAAGCATGTCTCTAACATTAACAAGTTAAACATGCTGGTAATATTTAACAAATTTACTATAACCTTAGTGTAGACTATCATATTAGACCGAGCGAAAGTATGCAGTCTTTCACAAAGTTCCATATTGAATAAGTCAACATAACATTAACCAAAAAGAATATAAGAGCAAAGCAATCAGAACACATCTAAGCAAGAATTAAACTGCTCGAGCATTAACAAGAGATCCACACTAACCACCAGTAAAGTAACTAGCAAGACTCACAAGAAATAATCCAATCATACTTTATCAACCATATGCTCTGATTCAAGGTCACATTTCGAGTATCAATTTGGATAATCATAACATAAATTCAAGTTCTTTATACAAAGAAATATATGCTAACATAACGAGGTTTTCACATTAATAAAGCAACATAGCATCAACTGAAACAAGAAAATAATGTACAAAGACAACCTATCACACCTTAAACACGAATAAACTGTTAACATTAACAAAGTCCACACTTAACTCAGTATAAGTACTAACATACACAAGAAACGTACTATTCACCTTTGTCAAAACATAATCTCTAACATAACGAATGTTAATTTACATTTTCAACATTAAATCAATTGTAAAAATTATCACAACATGGGTTAATTACATACTGTTAACGATATACTCAACAAAAGGTTTCCAACGTCAACGAACACGGGTTAAGACACACAAAAATAAGTAAAGACAAACTAATCACAACTTGCACACGAATAACTGTTAGCATATAACAATCCATACTTAACATCAGTAAGTAACTAACATGGTATGCAACGTAACCTAATCTTACTTTTATCACCAGCATATCTCTAACCCATAAACGGATTTAATTACCTAATACAATAATTTGTAAACAAAAATTATCAAACTGTCCTATACTAAGATCAAACAATATATGCTAACATAACATGTTCCATTAAAAGCTACTAACATGCGACTATGAACAAGGAGAAATAATGTAACACGACAATAACCTTAACACAACTTACACACAAATAAACGTTAACATTAACAAAGTTCAGACCTTAACAGCGTAAGGAACTAACTTACAACAAAAACGTACCTAATTTATACTTTTGTTTCAAAACAATCTCTAAGCATATTAACGTAATCGTTACATTGGACACAGTAAGCATTTAATCAAAAAAGTGTCAAACAATACCTAACCCTCATAATACCATGAGTAAAGACGATAAAGTAAAGTTTTTAGGCTATCTCTTTAGGAAGAACCCGCCATCCTTCAGAAAAACCACTCTTACAAAAAAAGATTTAATGCTTACCATTGCATAAATGAATGCATACTATTAAATTGACCCTCTGCAAGGATAACAGCAATGTTAGGGGTTTGGTGTGTGGGTGTGTGTGGTGCTTGGTGTGTTGTGTGTTTTGTTGTTTTCTAAGTGTTCTTAACGATTTTTGTTGTTGGTTCGTGTTTGGTATGTTTATATGGGGGGTGTGTGTTTTGGTTGTGGTGTTGTTGTGTTGGTTGTGTTTTTGGTTGTGTTGGCTGGTGTGTGTGTTTGGTGTGGTGGTATTTTTAGTGAGTCGAGTCGAAATTTGACAACTCCAAAACCCTGCCTACCACCATCCTTCTAATAAATAAGCTATTCTGACGATCTTAACATTCGCGCTCAAAACTCTTCTTAATACACGCAGCAGAAGACCTGCCAAAAATATCTAACAATTTCTGTAAATCTAAGAACAACGAACAGAATGACTTGCATCACCTCAAAAAAAATCCTTTATTCATTACGTACCCCAAAACAGAAGAATATCAACAAGGCAGTTCCCAGCAAAGTTGTCCCCTCTATCAAACAATGAATAGAACTCCCTCTTAACAAGACACTCCCCATGACTAGGTTTTTAAACTGCTGATTTCCACCCCCAATAAACCATCGAGAGCCATACACAAATAACACGCTGAAAGCAATGCTGAAAAAACTCGGCCAACATAAGAAGAGGACCCTCATCAATAGTATGAAAGGGCAAAAACCTTCGTCGTTCCTTAAACTAGGTATATCACCCCTGGAAAGCCAACAGTATCCACGAATAATAATCAGAAACTAAAAACTCTCAAATCAAGCACATCTTTGAACGATAGGCTGTCAATTTATGGGCATCCCTCCTTAAATAATGATATCCCTTACATCAAAAATTTAACAAATCCCACACACAGAAAATAATAAAGCTAGCAATATTATCTGGCATAATGCAACAGCTTCCTACCCCCGATACTCCAGTCAACTTCACTACAATAACCCATCATACCCAACCACCATTAACCAAAAGAAAATCCCGCATATAATACCACCCATACCCAAGCCACGTCCTCTTCGATATTCAACCCTACAATACTACCCTATAGAATACTGCCTCCTTGCCTCCGGCTCCGGGCCGCCCATTCCAACTCCTCAAGAGAAATACAATATAAAATCATAAGTCCCACATCTCCCTACTGCCAAAATCCCTCCTAAAAACAACGACGACACCAATTTCTCACAAATTGCTCCACAGACGGACATAAGACGCAAAATACCCTTCGGATACACTAAGCTTTTAAGACGGAGATCCTCGGGCCACCTAACAAGTGGTGCGGCATGATTGGCAACGGAAGAAAGTTAATAAATAGGGAGGTGGAATATATAATTAATAAAAACTAATAATAAAATAATATAATAATATATATTATATATAATATATATATATATTAAATAATATAATATATAATAATATATATATATATAATCATCCGGATATGGTACTATACTTTACAACTTTTACACTTTAGAAAAAACGCATAAAAATATAAGCAAGAATAATATGACCTTACGATATTGTGAATAACATATGTGAGGGACCCCATTAAAACGTTCCATTCACAAAACGCATCAACTTCGAATCAACCATATAATTTATAATATAGTACTATAATAGGTAAAAAAATATATATTATATATAATATATATATTATATAAAAATATATAAATATATAATATATATATAATAGTATAAATATATATAATAATATTGAAGCTCTTATTTAAAAATAAGTCAGAAAGAGGCAGTGTTTTTGGCTAGAGAGAGAGAGAGAGAGAGAGGAGAGACGGAGAAAAGTGAGCGAAGAGAGAGAGAGAGGAGAGAGAGAGAAGAGAAGAGGAGGAAAGAAAAGAGAGGTAGGAATATATTTTGCCATTTCGAACCTTTTCACCCTACTTTATTAAGTATAACAAAAGGCAAATCGCAAGCTTCTCCCCACCCCCTACTTCCCCAACATCCAAGTAATCCACGGTGGGCCTACAACGAAAATTAACAGAAACTGCCTATATATGCAATCACCATTTCACTTATTTCATTCATAATATATATGCAAAATTAAATTATAATTAGTATAAATAATATATATATATAGATATATATATAAATTAAATATAATAAATATATAATATAATTATATATATAATAACAATATATTATTTCATAAGGATAATGGACTTTTTTATTTGTAGCACCACGTAAATAAAATTTTAACTTAAAAGTAAGAAATAAGGATTACGAAGAATCAAATCCATATTAAATTTCAAAATGATTAGTCGAAAAATCTATGTCGGGTATTTTTAAAATGAAGCCCACACACATACATATCTTTCATGTCTTTTCTCATGTACACACACACACACACACAAAATCCCGTACATTATTTTAATTCCTAAGTACGTTATAATATCAAGTGACTAAATCCATAATTAAATTGTTCGGGTTAATAGCGATTATTACCTGCATGGATTGTTTCCTCCGATGTGCCCATGAACATAACCTTTCCATATCAAATTTTAATTTAATACCGCTAAAATATCAGTATGTGTAAATGAAAGGAAATTGCCCCGCTTCCAGTTTATAATTAATAAAATTATAAAAATAGTATAAAAATAATAATAGAATATATCAAAAAACAATAAAAAAAGCAGAAGAATTATCATTAATAAAATAAAATAATAAAAAAAGTACAATAATATAGAAATAAATAATAATAAATAAAATAAGACATAATAAACTTAAAAAATAAAGTAATAATAAATTAAATGTTTATAAAATTAATTTTGTATAATTATATAATTATATATAAAAATCTACGATCCATTATATATAATATAAATATTTATAGAATATATATATTTATAATTATATAATAATATATATATAATATGTATTACTTATCAAAAATATTATTACATAAGAACCATTGCATAGTTTAACCGTAATATGAAAATCTAAAAACTATTAATGCTACAGTAACGGAATACATTGCTGGAATGCGGTCAATTTCTAGTACGGAAATGAAAAAAAAAAAAAAAAAAAAAAAAAAAAAAAATTTATATCTCAAAAACACAATACTACAGCGAAGAATAAAAATCTTTGGAATCCTGGTTAAATTTCACATAGGAAAATGCTTTAAACGGCACACTAGGGGGCTCGAGCTTACCGGGGAACATAGGGGGGATGTTTCCATACCCCGTAAGGGGGGGGCGGAGGAACCCCGCGAAACCCAAATACCAAAGAGCGGGGGTGTCGGAGACCCTCCCCGGAGGGGGGAAATAATCCTACCCCGTATTTCCCCGGAAGGCCGA
>JABUQX010102669.1:22500-30000 GCA_015478945.1 Trachelipus rathkii
ATATTATATATATTATATATAATATAATATAATATATATATATATAATATATATTATATAATATATATAATATATATAATATATATCATAGGCCAGCGTTTAGTATATCCGTCATAATATATCTTAAAAACTATTAATGCTACAGTAAACGGAATACATTTGTGGAATGCTGGTCCAATTCTAGTACGGAAAAAATGAAAAAAAAAAAAATTATATCTCAAAACTACAATAGCTCAACAGCGAAAAGGAATACATTTTGGACCCGGTAAAATTTCACATAGGAAAATGTAAAAAAAATAAAAATAAAATAAATTAGTGTTAATATTATAGTAATATGATTAAAAGGCCTATTTAGAGACTTTTATTGGTTTTTCGCGTTAAAATAAATAGTTTCTCGTTAAAATAAAGACTTTCTATTAAATTTTGCTTTTTTTTTTCACTAAAGAATACTCAAAGGTATACCGCCCGATGGCAGGAGTCGGGTCTCTCCGGCCTTCGGGGAACTACGGGGTAGGACCTAATTCCCCCCTCCGGGAGGGTCTCCGGAACCCCAGCTCTTTGGTATTTGGGTGTCGCGGGGGTTCCTCCGCCCCTCCCCTCCGGGGTATGAAAAAACGTCCCCCTGTGTTCCCGTCGGCTCGAGCCCCTAGTGTGCCGTATAAAGCATTTTCCTATTGAAATTACAGGATTCCAAAAATGTATTCTTTTCGCTGTAGCTTTGTTTTTTGGATATAATTTTTTTTTTTTTTTTTTTTTTTACATTTTCGTAACTAAAATTTCCAGCATTCCAACAATGTATTCCGTTTTACTGTAGCATTAATAGGTTTTAAGATACATATGACGGATATACCAAACAGCTGGCTAATATAATATATATATAATATACTATATTATATATATATATATATATAATTATATAATATATATATATAATATATATATATATATATATTATATATATATAATATATATATATATATATATATATATATATTATATAGGCCAGCCTCTAGAAGAGGCCACAATCCATATCCTCAAAACGACAACACTACGCGGGAAAGGAATACATTGTGAATCCTGGCAAATTTTATCGAGGAAACTAAAAAAAAAAAAAAAAAAAACATATCTCGAAAACTACAAAGCTACAGTGAAAGGAATACCTTTTTGGAATCCTTGTAAAATTTTTGTTTCGGAAAATGGTAAAAAAAAAAAAATTAAAACAAAAAATTGGCTATTTTTTTTTCGGGGCGGGTGCTGGGACATAGTATACATATATATATTATTGTAAAGGTATTACACGGCAATTTAGGGGCTCGAGCCGACGGGGAACACAGGGGGGGACTTTTTCCATACCCCGTAGGGGAGGGGCGGAGGAACCCCCGCGACACCCAAATACCAAAGAGCGGGGGTTCCGGAGACCCTCCCCGGAGGGGGGGAATTAGTCCTACCCCGTAGTTCCCCGGAAGGCCGAGAGACCCCGACTCCTGCATCAGTGAAATAATACCTTGGGGTATTCTTTAGTTAAAAAAAAAAGCAAAATTTAATAGAAAGTCTATTTATTTTAACGAGTAACCAATAAAAGGTCTCTAAATAGGCCTTCTAATCATATTACTATAATTATTAACAATAATTTTTTTTATTTTTTTATTTTTTTTAACATTTTCCTATCCAAAATTTTACGAGGTTTCAAAATTTATTCTTTTTTTTTTTTTTTTTTATTTTTTTTTTTTTTTTTTTTTTTTTTTTTTTTTTTTTTTTTTTTTTTTTTTTTTTTTTTTTTTTTTTTTTTTTGCATTTTCCGCACTAAAATTGGACCAGCATTCCAGCAATGTTTTCCTTTTCCTGGTAGCTTTTTTATTTTTTTTTTTTATTTATTTTTGCTTCTTCTAGAGGCTGACATATATATATATATATATTATATATATATATATATATATATATATATATATATATTATAATATAATATTATATATATATAATATATATATAATATATAGGAACTTGTCCTTTAAAAAGGATGTTAACCGATATATATCGAACGAGCGATGTAATCGAATTTTTTTTTCGATTATTTCAAGGCAAAAGAGCGTGAGGGTTTGACAAGTTTTTTTTTTTTTTTTTTTTTTTTAACTAAGGAATACCCAAGATAAGTCGCCAGATGGAAGATCCAGGGTCTCTCGCTCAGCGGGGGACGAGGAGGGGGGGGGCTCGAGCCTCTTAAAAAAAATTTTAAAAAAATATTAACATAAAAATAACAATGATCAGAAATAAAGCAACATGTTGCAACTCTCTCTCTTCTATGTGGAGTTTAAGTTAACAACGTCACAGTGCATGGTTAGGATAGTTAGTTAGATGGTTAGTTGCATGGTTAGAATAGTGTTCAGCGATATTTCATATGTCTTTATGTAACATCCTTTTAAGAAGGATAAGTGCCATACTTTATATATATATAATATATAATAATATATATATATATATATATATATAATATATATATATATTATATATATATATATATATATAATATATATATATATTATATATATAATAATATATATATCAGGCCCATGTGTATAACCTAAAAGGACTATATACTATGACCTTTATAAAACCAGGGACCATAAAAAATTTTACCTTTGTAAAGTTGGGTAAAATAAGAAATCCATTTTTATGATTCAAGGGAAATATCAGAAATGAGATTTTCGCAGACCACTCGAGTGAAGCGCTGCTCCATGGCGCTGCGAGCGAGCGTGCCCGTGTAACAACTTGCAGGCCGATAAGTTTCTATATGTATATAACGTAAATATAACTATAGACATTACCGTGCTATATTATATATTACTTATTACATAGCTTTTATTTAATGGGAAAATTGAGAAATTCGTAAAAAAAAATCCCTCAAATGAAATAAAATTCTCAAAGCATAAGCAACCATTCCGATTCTAATTTTTTTATGCTCTCTGGTTTTAATAAGGGATATATATATATATATATATATATATATATATATATATATATGTTAGATACAAAAATATTAAAATATTATTAAAATTAATTACATAAGTATAAATTTAAAATTAATATATATAATATATATATATATATATTTATTATAATATAATATATATATATATAAGTTACTTTAATGGAGACACGTTAATAGTGGGTAAATTAGTAAATGTAGTTTGTAAAACGAAGTATAAAAAAAACTTTTATAGGCGCGAAAACAAATTTATTTATTTTTTTTTTTTTTTTTTTTTTTTGTTTCGATCTAGTTTCCTGCGCGTAGATTCAGACGGAATAAAATGAATGAATCGTAGGCCGTGAGTGAAGCGTCCTTCACACCGACTCCGCCCTTACCCCAATTTCTCTTTTGAATGTTAAATCGACAAAATGCGAACACACACACACTATATAAATAAATATATATATTATATATATATATTATATATAATTATTAATTATATTATATATATTTTAATATATATATATATTATATATATATAATATATATATATATATATATATATATTAAGTTTCTTTTGGCTACTGGGACAGTCTTGAATAGGCCATGTGGCTTCTTTTATTTCTAATGTTCTAATATATATATTATAATATATCTATATATATATATATATATATATATATATATAATATATATATTATATATATATATTAATATATATATATATATATATATATATATAATATATATAATAATATATTATTTTCTGTTTGCTTGACTGGGACAGTCTGGATTAGGCCATGTGGCTTCTTTTATTTCTAATGTTCCTAGAATATATTATATTCTATATATATATATATATATATATTATATATATATATATATAATATATATATATATATATATATATATATATATATATATATAATATACTATATGATATATAATATATATAACCTAACCCCATTTTTTCCGCCTAGAAATCTATTATGTATCAATAAGGCTGTCTGCGAAAAAAAAATTTCATCCACTCCCGTTCCGTGCTCTCGTAATATGTCGCACACACACACACACAGCCTATATATATATAATATATATATATATATATATATATATATATTATTATATTAATATATATATATATATATATATATATATATATATATATATATAAATATATATATATATATATATATATATATACTTAGGGATGTTGCGAATATTCGGTAACTATTCGGTATTCGGCCTATTCGGCCAAAATACCGAATATTCGGTATTCGGCTTTTTGCCGAACTATTCGGGCCGAATATTGTGCTTTATAAACAATAAATTAAGTCAACATAAGGGAAGTTATTTCAATTTAAAATTGAATTTTAAGAAACTTATTTTCCAAAATATAAAAAATATAATCCAAATTTTTTGTACCAAAATGGCGAAAATCTTGGCATTTGTTCAGATCCTATTAAGGGGCCTTTGACATTCCTCAATATTTTCAAAAAATAGAATTATTTAGTGATACGAGATAATTGGCCAAACAGATGTAGCTGGTATATAGGGGAGAGTGCGCTTGCTATCATTTCATGTTTATTACATTTGGCAACTTATGCATTCACGATTTCAATATTAGTCAGAGTCTGTTTAAAGATATTTTATTTACTTGCAAAGCATATCCTCTCATTATCACCATTCAGCAACGGGCAGCTGCAAAGCTTAAAATTTACAGATGCAGCTGAAATGTCAAACAGCATAAATTAATTCAAGACGTTCTACACGCTGAACAGAACTTATGATATGCTTAAAAGATTGTTTGAACAAAAATGTTTCCCTATCCATATACGCTGCTGAATGCAATCGAGAAAATGTTGACTGATTTTCAGTGGCAAAAATTATTCCCATTTACTTGAGCCATTTTACAACATCATAAAACAAGCATTAATCGTGAAGTAACAGTCGCCCAAGTGATCCCTTTCATTTTAGCAATAAATCTATTTTAAATAAGGCAATTAATAAGCAAAAGCTTCAGTGGAAAAATTACACTCGTTGAAGAGCTTTAAAATCAGTAGAAAAAAGACTTTCTTAGTTTCTATGTGATAAATCTTTGTGTGTATCTACTTTCTTAGATCTGCGATTCAGGCTAATTTTTCAACATTGAATCAGATGAATCAATAAAAAATATGGTCGTTGAGGCATGGAAGGAAATGCATGAAAATTTAGCTCCTTGACTCTTCTGCTGACGATGATTCACGTAGTGGGGAAGTGAAGCTTGAAGGTTCCATTTCACTTCTTTAATGGATTGTTTTAAAGATATTGTGGCATCAAATCGTCATACAGAATAGAAAGTGAGAGTGAAAAAAGAAATCAAATTCTTCTGACGATGTGATTATTGTACATAAAGTAAAAGGCTACATACGGAATTACATCAAGAAATAAACAAATATATAAGTTTGCCTACTTTGACCAGTGAAGGCAATGATATTCCCTTCAATTGGTGGAAAAACACTGGAAATAGTTTTATGAATTTGAAAAACTAGCAATAAAATACCTTTCAGCTCCACCGTGATCAGTCGAAAGTGAAAGAATATTTAGAGCAGGAGGAAATATTTATGAAGCCACAAGAAAAAGGTTATCCCCTGAAAATGGAGAACTGCTAATGTTCTGTCATTTTAACCTTAGAGCTTAATCAAAATAAGTTTAGTTTAATAATCTTTAACTACGAAACTTTTCAATTTTCATTTAATTATTTTTAATATGTGAATGGTTTGCTATAGGTAAGAAATAGTTATTTACTTTTTGTTTTATTACTTTGTTTATAACACTGGTAAACATGAAATTTCTTGAACGGGGTTTCGCTGATTATTGATTGTCCTGATTCCAAAAATGTAATCGGCTTTTGCATATCCCATCGCATTTGTGAGATATTGTGTGTAACACAGATATGTAAAATTTTATGATTTTTATTTTTTTCAAGGGTCTATCACAATTATTGGGAATATATATATATATATATAATATATAAATATATATAAATATATATATATATTATTATATATATAATATATATATATATATATATATATAATATATATATATATATATATATATATATACTATATATATATGAAGGGAGAGAACCAAATCGCAAATATGATAAGATACATGTCTTGATAGATATATGTTAAACATATAATACAACTAAGAATAAAGAGTAATATGGGACACAATGAATGTAACTAGAGGAATGGGTTTAGTTAAATGCAAAACAGTATGATCATAACGATGATAGAACTTTTTCTTCGTAAACCACGCGATGGCGTACTGTGGCATAGCGTCTGAATATCCTCATCAAGCTCCAACAATAGTCGGCCATCATATTGATATCCCACTTGCCCTGGTAACGTCCTTTCATGAACTTTTAGATCTTGATGAAAGCGTTCACCCTGGCTCATCACTGAACAATCGCCTAGGTTATATCCCGGAAATTTTTCTTAGGTGAGAAATTGTATAGTAGTGACGCAACTTTATACTCATTCACAATCCGATTAGATGAAAACTGTCTAGCAGTTCCTGTACTATGTTAGTGGTTCTCGGCTTTCCTGTTCCCCGTGATGCAGAAAAATACTGTTGCTACATCTGAAAAAACATTCCACGCTCTTGCCTCTAACACAGTCATTGTTTGTAGCAAAGGCAGCATCACGGAGGAGTGTCCGTATTTGTGGGCCATCAACTATCCCAGCTTTTTTCTTCTAGTCACTCAGAACCAGGAAACGTGGAGCATATGATAGCCGGAAGCATTCACACAATCATGGCCAGGGCTTCAAAATTGTTTCAAATCAAACCAAGTTTTTATGTGTAGTGGAGATACTATGATGTTTTCTCTCTAATACAAGTGTTCACAGTAACGATGTTCCTGTCACCTGGCTTCAAGATTTCCCTCGGTGGCCATTCTTTTTCGGTCCAGTGATCCTTTGCCGCCCGGCTGTCCCAATAGCACAAGGAAGCAGGGATATTTGGTGAAACCTGCTTGCTGACCGAGCAAAATGTTTACCATTTTGAGGTCGACGCATATTTAACATCCATGTACCTGATATTGTAGCCTCTCCAAACTGTCTTGATTTTGCATACTCCTCTCTCATCCGTACCGAGTACCCTACTGGAACAAGCATACATGTGCCGTTGTGTAACAACACACAGCTTTAAACTGCTCTTGGATGTGTCAACAGTCCCCACTCACCTGCATCGTATGCGGAGGCCCATAGCGAGTAGTAGGCCTGAACGGACCATCCGACTGTATTTCAGTAGGATGATAGACATCATCCAGGTCATCTTCGGCAAATACAACTCTCTTACAAGATCGTTCAGTTCACCCTGGTGAACAAAATAACGGACCATCTGACTGTATTTCAGATAGATGATAGACATCATCCAGGTCATGGCATCCATACATGTAGACGTACTAAAAAGCTACCACATGCTTCCCGAATATCGACTGCAGTAAACTTTGCTGCTTACTTATAGAATATGCCGGAAGTAACGTC
>JABUQX010102669.1:32500-35338 GCA_015478945.1 Trachelipus rathkii
AAATCTGGCCTCAACTCAAGCAGAACATTTCTCTCCTCAGACAAAAAACCTTGAGCACTTTAATATAGTCCTGTTAAAATTTCAGCATTCTCCTTACTCTCTACTCTAGATCTTCCTTTTCCCTTCTGTTTTTAATGCGTCCAACTCCGACTTAAACAGCGATATATATATATATTACCTTAAATATATATATAATATATATATATTATATAATATATATATATATATATTATATACTATATATATTATTATATATCTATATATATATAATATATATATATATATTAATACTATCTATATATATATATATATAATATATATTATATAGTCAGCAATCCGAAAAGGCCCAGGCCATTGTACTAAAAACCTATCACAGCTACACGAACTAAATATCACATTTTATTAATCAGCTAGACATTTTACCCGCGGAAATTTAAAAAAAAAAAATCAACAATTTGTAAAAAAAAATTTTTTTAAAAAAAAATTTCTTAAAAAATGTTGAAAAAATTACAGTATTTTGAGAAATCGAACATGCTCGCTTACTCTGACTTTTCAACATTTTTAACAATGTTGAATTTTTTAAAAAAAAAAACTAACGAATACACTCCGGGTAACAGAAGATGGGACTAGAGTCGGGGTTTCTTTCGCCTACCGGGACGACGGGTGCCCTTCTGTCCCTCCGTCGGCTCGAACCCCTAAAAAGGATAATAAAAGAGAAAATAATAATTTCTTCAAGCGTTAAAAAAAATGGTATTTGGCACCTCGAGAACTAATGCAGCAGGTTTCAAGGTCAAATCGGTCAACAAAGCGTACAATGCGAGTGTGTAAGATTTTACTAATATTTTAAGATATTAATAAATATTAGAATAAATAATTTTTTTTTTTTAAGTTTTCTTAAATATTACTATTGAAATCAAAAATGTTATTAATTTTCCTGTAGATCTATAGTTTTCTAGTTACATGCCTGAACTCTTCGGGATGCTGGCTATAATATATAATATATATATATATATTATATATATCTAATATATATATATATAATAGTAATATAATTATATATATATAATTATATATATATATATTATATATATATATAATATATACTATATATATATAATATATTGCATATTAATCGCAAATATATAAGATTTAAAGAAAGAACATATAATGGGAAGGTAAAGAATTTACTGACTTCTCTGGGATTGAACCACTGCATGTTGCGAACTGCATGTTGCGAATAAGGACATATATGCCCGGTGGCTTTACCCACTGAGGCCATCCTCCACCCATAAAATTTGGATTCAAGAACAGTGTTAAAGCAACTGAGATTCCCGTCAAGGCACATCACCAGAGTGTCAGCCGTCCTATCCCTCGCTCTTTCATATTTTAAGATGTTATACATCTAATTCTGTTAATCTGTTTATATACATCTAAATATAAAGAGTGAGGGATAGACAAGCTGGACACTGGTGATGTCGCCTTGACGGGACTCAGTGCTTTAACACTGTTCTTGATCCAACTTTTATGGGTTTGGAGGATAGCTCAGTGGTAAAGCCCGGGCAATTTGTCCCCCATCCGAACATGCGGTGGTTCAATCCCAGAGAAGGCCAGTAAATTCTTAACCTTCCCATTATATATTCTTTAACAAATTATATATATATATATAATATATATATTATATATATATATATATATATATATATATATATATATAATTATATATATATATATATATATATCAGGGATGGCGGAAGTCCGAAAAAAAATAAATCGACCTCCCGACTCCGACTCCAGTGATAACGGCAGAATGACTGCAGATGAAACAAATTGGCTACCTCAGAAAAGAATAATGATGGATGTATAAAGATTTTAAAGATAAGGAGGGAAGCTGGAATCGTTTTAGGATGAGCAGGTTTCAGTTCCTTCTCAACTAAACCTTTCTCGCCTCATAAATCCATGACGAATCGTGTTTTTCTCTGGCATTCAGGCTAGAGAACAGTGCGTCATCGGGGTGGAAAAATTCTCGTTCTCACTGTCAGTCCCGTAATTTCAATTTTCAGCTGAAATCGTTGCCAGGGATAACTTTCGACGAGCAAAGTGGGCTTTCATCAAAACGAAGTGCGCTAACCTCCTTGTCCCTACTGACAAATCTTTCTGGCCTCTTGCAAAAATATCTCTAGCAACTTCTGTAAATCTTGCCTTTCCTCCTCTTATTCGATCTGATGATTCTGTTGCTAATTCTCTAACTGAAAAGCAATCTCTTCTGCTTTAATTTATCTCTAACTCAACCCTGGACGATCCTGGCATTCCTCTTCCACTCCTTTCTCCTCTCAGGTGTCCTATCCCTTTGCCTGTGATTAATTTGATCGGGTGCATGGGCCCCTGAAATCTATGAGCATTAGAAGGCGGGTGTCCCGATGGCATTCGCCTCGTTCAAACTTACTCTCTATGTTCAAAAACTAGCACTTTCCCTCAGTGTTGAAGCTCGCACATGTCCACAACCTACTTGACTCTGAAAAAGGAAGCGCTCTGATCGTTCTAATATCGCCTATAGCTCTCAGACTTGTATTCTATTCAGATCTTTGAAACCATTCTCAAACTCTCCCTTCTTACGATATCTGGGAAATTCAATTTCCGATCGCCAGTACGGCTTTCGGCGCTCGAGGTTTACTGGCGATATTACTTTCGCTATCTACCGATTTATGGTTTTTCGCTCTGAGGAACTACGGGGAGGCTTGCGTGGTGGTGCTTGACATATCAATCTTTGACTGGAAAATGGCACGCGTCACTGCTTCGCAAGCTCCCTCCTACAGGGTTTCCTCCCTCTCTGCTTAATTT
>JABUQX010102670.1:0-5000 GCA_015478945.1 Trachelipus rathkii
TTTCCCAAACCACAGCGAGAGATAAGAGATCTATTGTTCTTTGCGAACATTCAACAAGACAAAGTGGGTTCTTGTATAGGAACCATATCATCTTATTTAAAGTGAGTGATGTAGTATATATATTCCTATATATTATCTATATATATAAGTATAGTATAATTATCATTATCTAAACACATATATAAACTCCCACGTATTATTTATATACCTTATATATTATATATATAGGTTCATAGCTTATTGGTAGAGTTATATTAGGTATACTCCTGACAGGTAGGAAGATGGGGTTAGATAAAGAGTTTGTGAGCTTATACGTTATAAAAACATGAGCCATAATGTAGCATATAATATATCACATATAAATAAACGAAAAATATATATATTCCACATGTTATATATACTATATTATAGGTATATGATATATATTTATATACTTCTTTACTGACCCTATTAGAGATCCAGCTACTAAACACATTGATGACTCTACTCCACCTTATTGTTATGAGAGACATGTTCTTACTCATATAATCTGGGGGGACAATATTATCTCATGATTTCACTGGTTTGACATATACACCGTATTACCAGGTTACAGATTTCCTTCCAATAAGCCGAGCAGTTATTGCAATGTTACATCAAACGCCCGGCCTTTTGACAAATCGATCCAAAACCAAAAGGCCCAAGAGCAGCAGCTGAAAGCGCCTGAAGATATGTGTGTTCTGAGGACAAAAACTAGAGAGGGTGTACTTTAAAATTTCATGAAATAAAGGTGAGGATGATGTACAAAAAAAAAAAAAAAAAAAATGCAACACCTTTCTTTTGTGAAATTTTTCTATATAATTTTAAAATATTAGATTTAAAAAATTCTCAGTGCTTAATTAGGTTTAAATTTTAGGTTTAAATAATTCTAAATGTTTAATACATTAATTATAATTCATGACTGACTTTATGACATAATTTTAGTCATAAACATGTTAAAAAATTCTTATGGGTTACTATAAACAATTTGTCTTGAGCTCATATAAATTCTTTTAAAATTTAGATAATTCTTGAAAATTCATAAGACTTAATTAAGGTCTTCAAAGATAATTCTTGAAAAAAGTGACATAATTCAGTCATAAACAATAAATTGATTATAAGACCACAATTTAGGTCTTTAATTTTAATTTATTCACTTACAAAGTGATATAAATATTAATTCTATAATTTAATTAATTGTCTTGAGTGGTCCTTCTTGTCCTCTTCCTGGCCTTCTCAATGATGGAGGTGCGAAAAGAAAAATCATAAATTTTTCTTTTCTTTTGCCCCCCGGAGGTTATTGAAATTTATGACACCAAGGGAGTTAGTGATTTGTTTTGGAGAAAAGGGAGATGAGGGAGCGGGGGAGAAGGATAAAAGAAGGCATACCACTCATGACGCAATTCTTATTATCCCGAGGTTTGATGACGTCATATCAGAAGAGCGTAGATGGCCATGCAGAATTATACGGGGCTTTTTTGTTCCAAAGTTCATGGAAGAAGGTTGTATTAAGTCAGTCTTTGTAATTTACAAGCCCGTGCACGGTGAAGAACGTTCCATTTTCTAATATGTCAATTATACTCATCAAACATCACCTTAGGATTTAACCGGATGTAAATAAAATTACGGTAAGCTCCTATTCTCTTATTTTCTTTTATAACATTTCACTAATTTGTTTGGTGTCTTTAAATTTAAGTTCCCTTAATTAAATATAGTTATTATTACTAAGCTGTAACCCCCTCCTATGAAACTTACAGTTCCTATCTTGTGGAACTTACACAGTTTTATCTAACATAAGTTAGATTTTGAAAGTATAGGAGTCATAATTTAATTTCTAGTTTAATAGTTATTGAATTTAAGGTTGCAGTGGACTCTGAAGTTACCCTATACATTTGTAGAGTTAATTTCTGAGCCTAAAAAAGTAATATATATATATATATATATATATATATATATATATATTATTTATATATATATAAATATATATATATATATATATATATATATATATATATATATATATATATATATATATAAATTTGAAAAGAAAAAACTCAGATAAAATTGAAAATAGTTGCGGTGAAAACGAAGAACATACCAATAATTCAACTAAGACTACACAAGAGGCAATCCCTCCTACTTCGCATATTTCGCATGATGAAAAACCCACACCCAGGCCCAGCACCTCGACGAGTCAAGATATGGGTCCAGATTTCGGAGCTAGCTTTTCAGTAGATGACAGTCACGAAAATGACATTGGTAGATACGTTGGACATTCATCTATGATTTCGACTGAAAAAAAGAAACAGTTACTGAAAGAGTGTTGGATTCCACCTAAGACCTATAATTTTTTGGAAGATGCTACCTACATTTAAAGAGGAAATTCATTATGAAGGTTGGAGACATATTCACACCTTGGCTGACATACTACAGGCCAACCTAAAGGGAGCAATTTTTGCAAGTTTTGTTATTTTATTTCCACTAAATTAAAAGTTTGTTCAGAGGTGGTCCTAGGCTCTTTAACAATAAGAACCTTTCACTTAATATAAAGATGTTCATGCCGGCTTTGTAAGAGGACTATACAAACACAGAGTGGTATAAAACTGCTGTTGAAGCTGCAAGATTGTTTCTACAGGACGTGCCGGTAGACATCCAAATTAACCAGCATTCAAAGAAAATCATAGAAGAAAACAAAAAAATATTATCCTCAATAATTTCATGTGTGACATTTTCTTGTACGCGCGATTTACCGCTTCGGGATAAGCATCGTGATGAGGGAGTGTTGCAAAATTTGTGCCGCTTACGAATAGATGCCGGAGATTCAGTCATTGAAAGCCTTTTGAAAAGGGAAGAAAATATGCCACATACCAAATCAGTTTTCATGATTCAGAAATAAATCATTTCTCTACTGTAGGTAACTACTATAAAGGAAAGCATCGTTAATAGGGTAAAGGAAAGCGTGCACGTATAGCTTACTAGCAATGAAACCGCTGATGGAGAAAGGAACAATTTCCATAGTGTTGCGCTATTTCGACAAAGAGTTCGATGAAGTCAAAGAGAAATTTATTGGCTTTGTAGAACTGAAAGCGCTCTACGCAAAAACCGTTGCGAAAGCCATTGACGATTTTGTCACGACCGAAGAACTGGATAATAAGAAATGCGTGGGCTCTGGTTTCGATGGCTGCTCTACGATGTCTGGCAAAGAAGAAAGTGTCCAAGCAATATTGAGGAAAAAGTATAAAAAGCATTGTTCTTTCATTGCTATTCACACAAATTAATATAGTAGTAAATGATTTGAACACAATACCAGAAATCCGCAATACTGTGGGAACTATAAAGGACATTATTACGTTTTTCGCGAGACGGTCTTGAGAAGAAAAATTAATGCCAAACATGTCCAACCTATGCGAGACCAGATGGTCTGAACAACACAAGTGCATCAGAGTGTTTAAGGAGCACTTTGTACGAATGATGCAAGCATTAGAAATCCTTTCAATTGATGGAAATACAGGCACAAGAAAAAGCGTTTTTTCAGTTGGCATTCAGGCACATGTAAGTCACGTCATTTCATCATGGCTAATGATATTGATGCGCGAAATACTTTGGCGATGTTAGAAGCCAGTTTTGTAAATGCTCTCCCAGTCCTAAGACTTGGATACGTCAAACCTCGCAGCACATTCAACATATTTTAGAAATGGTTAGGAGCCATCGGAAAGGTGAAGAAAAAATCATCGATGAAGTGTTAAAAGAAGTTAATGAAATCGTCGAGCAACTGGGACTTGATCTGAATATACTACGGATTTTTTGGTAGGCAAAAGCACCGCAGCAACCATCCAGCAACAAATCTCACGGAGTTCTGGAGAAGATCCATAATAACTCCGTATCTGGATTTTATAACTTCTTCTTTGGAATTACGGGTTTCTACTGAAAATACACCTGCTTATGCATTGACATATCTACATCCTTTCCACATGCCACTCATAACAATCGATGAGTTAAAGGAAAAGACATCTTCATTTTATAGTTTTTACTACTTAGAAGGCATAGAAGAAGAACTAGAACTTTGGTACAAAATTTGGAAGGACAAGAAACTGAGTAGTGAAGAACTAAAAGATCTTGTTGTCTCCCAAGTCTTAAAAGAGACTGAACCTTTCTTGCCGTCGTTGATGATACTACTTGCCCAACCATGCACCAGCAGTACAGTAGAACACTTTTTCAGTACTCTGCTAAGGGTCAAGGCTTGGCAGCGAAGTACTATGGAAGACGACATGTTAAACGGACTGGCCATGATGAGTGTACACAGAAAATTTGTGTTTGACAATTATGATTAATTTATTCAAACAGTAGTTGATAAATTTGCGTTGAACCCAAGGAAATTACTTTTCTAATAATATCAATTTTGCAACTGCTCTTTATTGTGAATTTTCCATCATTGGATATTGTATTTGATATTCTATTGTTTAATAAATAATTTTTTTTAAAATAATTAATCATTTAAAATTCAATAAATGTTTCTAGTTTTATGTCTTCTTTCTTATATATTATATATATATATAGTAATATATATATATAATATATATAATATGATATATATATATCAATATATATATCTATATAATATATATATATATATATATATATATATATTATATTATATTCGTCTGCCCCTCCGCTAGGTTGGAAGCTAGCGACGCCAATGAACCCACACTGACGATATGCCTAGTGGGGTGGGTGCGGTCCCCATGAAGCTCAGGGTGATTTTTCTGACTGCGACGAGTTCTCGATTAATAGGGTAAGGTATGGCTGACTTACTTTTAACTTTCTTCCAAAGACATGTTCACGCACGCTTACCCTCCAGTCTCGGGGAAAAAGGAAGATTTTGATCATATATTATATATATATATATATATACTATAAGTATATATATATATATATATATATATATATATATATATATAATATATAATATATATATATATATA
>JABUQX010102670.1:20000-27500 GCA_015478945.1 Trachelipus rathkii
ATAAATAATTAAATAATATATAAAAAAATTATTGTTAATTAAATTATAGTAAATAATCGATTAGAAGGCCTATATTTAGAGTACCTTTTATGTTTCCTCGAAAATAAATAGACTTTCTATTAAAAATTTTGTCTAGTATATACTCATTAATCGAGTAAACACATAGGAGGTGTGACTTCGAGTCCGACGGGGACATGGGGGGCGACGTTTTTCTATACCTATATCCGATAGGGTGAAGGGCGGAGATAACCCAGCGACAGTTTAACCAATATACCAAAGAGCGGGGGTTCCAGAGACTCCATTCATCCGGAGGGGGCGAATTTAGGCTCCTACCTACCGTAGTTCCCGGAAGGACCGAGAGACGCTCAGATCTACATATTAATCTGACATCGTGCGGTATACCTACTTGGGTATTCAATGAGTCTACAAAAAAGTATAACAAATTTTAAAATAGTTCTATTTCAGTTTATCGGAACCAATATAAAGGTCTCTAATAGCTTCTAATTCAATATTTATAATTATATTATAAACAATAATTTTATTATTATTATTATATATTTATTAACATTTTCTTATAGTGATTTTACTCAATCCAAAAATGTATTTCTTTTCGCTGTAGATATTGTTGTTTTTTTTGAGATATATATTTTTATTTATTTTTTTTTGCTATGCATTTCGAGGGAAATTTTAAGCTTCGCACAAATATAATCAACGTAACTATTATCGTTTTACTAGAGTAAGCATTAAATTAGACTTTAGAATACATTATGACGGATTAATAGAATGCTGACATATAAATATACTATATATATATATTATATATATATTATATAATTATATTAATTAACTACATCATAATCTATATATATATATATTACTATATATATATATATATATATATTATATAATATATATATATATATATATATATTACTAATATATATACTGTGTGTGTGTGTTGTTTGTGTGTGGTGTGTTGTGTGATTGTGTGTTGTGATGTGTGTGTGTGTGTGTGTGTGTGTGTGTGTTAGTTGTGTGTGTCGTGTGTGTGTGTGTGTGTGTTCTGTCTGTGTGGTGTATGATGTGTGTATGTAGTGTGTGTGTAGTGTGTATGTGTGTGTGTGTGTGTGTGTGTGTGTTTAAGACAAGCATTGTCTTGAACTAATAAATCTATTGTATAAAGAATTTGTACTAAAGATAATAATACAACTGCAGAGATTGTAAGAGTTGGACAAACAGAGTTGTTCTCATTGAAGATAGTTTATGCTATTAAATAATATATATTAATAATATATAATATAATTATACTATATATATAATATAATATAATATTATATTATCATATTTAATATATATATCATATATTATATAATTATATTATATGTTAGTGTGTTCAGTTTCAACAGTTGGTTAGTGTGTGTGTGTGTGTGTAGTGTGTGTTTTAGTTATATATAGTTATTGCATAGATAGATGGATTATTAGTGCATATATTAGAACGATATAGGTAGGTATTTGATAGTGATTAGTATATATATATATATATATATACTACAGAAGTAATATATATATTAATTTATATATATATATTAATTTGAGTAGAGGATAAGTATAGATATAGTAGTTAATATGAGCTAAATGATTTAAGAAAGATTGATGAGACGAATTCAAAAATGGGTGTAAGGATTTCACCTATAGATTATATAATGTCCGCACTCTATCAACCGCCCATGTGTAAACTTATAATGCGAACGTATTGTGTAGTGTAGTGTGTGATGTTGATGTGTTGTGTGTGTGGTGTGGTGTCGTGTGTGTGTGTGTGTGCTGTATATGTGTGTTGTGTTGTGTGTAATGTTGTGATAAGTGTATGTGATGTTGTGTTCGTGTATAGTGGATGGTGTGCTACACACACTCCATAGATAATTATTGCCTGATTTTAAAAAATGTTTTTTGGTTTGTGTTCTATAAAAGTGTGCAGCCATTTTGAAATATGCAGATTTATAGATAAATTGTGTTATAAATGTTTACCACACACCGCCATTAATAAATATAATTATACAATTGTATCGACTCTCTTATCACGAGAATAAGAGAGATAGAAGTGAAGAAAGAAGACGAGATTCCAAAGAACTAGGGAAAGGGAAGAAGAGAAAGAAGACGAAGAAGAAGACCTCGACAGTAGAAGAAGAAGAAGAAAGATAAGAAGAAGAGAGAGTAGATTCAGAAGATTCGAATAATGGACCGTAAAGTCAGAAGAAGAAGAAGAAAAAGAAGAAGAAGAAGAAGAAGAAGAGAGAGAAGGTAGAAGAAGAGAAGAAGTAGAGAGAAGTAAGATTCAATGATTTACCCATCAAATATTTTACAGCCAATAAATCATATATAAATAATATAGGTGAGAAAAGAAATCACGCTTTTTATCTCACAATTGATTTTCTTTTAAAAAGATTTGTTTATAAGTTTGTAGATGGTTTTCAGCGCCATTCTAATGAAACCTGGTTGACAAATTTGATCAATAACAAGTCTCAATATATGAGGATTATAGATAGACAAAACAAAAACAATGTACCGTACAACTTTATAGGCATTATTTTAATAACAGGGATGTATATAATTCGTAATTAATTAATACACTGTTTGATCTCTCCCTTGCAGGCAATATAATAAATTGTGATACGCTAGAAATGACTTAAGCTTGAACTGTTGTGTGATATTTATTAGAAGTAATATACTAAGTGATATCTATATGCTATTTTAAGAGATTAATAAGTGTATATTGTAAGTATAGATAATATATTAGTGAGTTAAGATATACAATTTTTATACATTATACAAGCAAATGATGAAAAAAATAAGTCGAGCAGCTAATATACTATATAATAAAGGCTAATTATAATACAATATAATAACATGTATTTAGTACTATATAGTTTTATAGACATTCGCATATTATATAACAATAGGATATTAATATATATATATATAGCACATTAGATGATTATAATTAGGTATATATATATTACTAAGAAACCTCTGGGCAGGTGCCATAAATTATAATTATGATAATATTGATATATTATGTGATTAGTTATGTATTTATATGGATAGTGTTAGGCCTTCTGCAGCATAACAGATATACATAAGTATGGTTATATATGTGCTGGATAATTTGAACAGTAGCATGTAAGTATATTCTATATATATAGGAAATTATATATATAAATATAGATATAAGTATTGAGATAAGTTCTCCCGATTTAGTTTTATAATATAAGATATTGTTCTCAAGAAAAATCTGGGAACGAGATACTTTATATTGCTTACTTACTTATTATAGGCATGATAGCATACTAGTATATCACCTGATATAACTATATTAATAATATTAAGAGCTATATTATACTATATCTAGCCATATAATATAACATATTTATATTATATATAATATTTTTAGTTTATCATATAATATCTTATTAAATTATACTATAATCTTATATTAACTTGTGTGTCGTGTTGGTGTTTTAATTACTAATTTTATGTGACAGCGAGAAATTAGCTTGTAGGTTTATCTTTGATGTGAGGTTGGTAGACAGAGAGATGTGGGGGAGGGGGGTAGAATAGTAATAGTAAGCCTTATGTTAGGTCTGGAGGCGGAGAAAATATAGGAGAATGACAGAAAATTGCCAGAGGGGGGCATAAGGGATGAAGGGGGGGCGTAGTCCTCGAGAAATGAGGATATTCAGGATAAGTGAATCTGTGTCTGAAAGCCAAAATCCTCTGCAAAAGGGAAACTTAATTTTGTGAAGGATACTTTTAATGTTACTGTTGGCGTATAGTCCTTCATGTGTAAGCCTCATTTATATGGTCCTACATGTAAGAGAGAGTGAAATCATAGATTAGTAAATGCCACAAGCAAATCACGCGAGCCACACACATCATAGCTTTGCTATAGCACCATATACATCTGTTTCATACTATTATATTAGTATATATATATATATATATTATATATATAGTACCTATAACCGAATATCCAATACTAGTTATACTTATATTCTATGCAGTGAGGAGTTGGTAATATATATTCTAGGTATATAGCTCAGTATATATATATATATATATCCTTATATGCCGTTAAACGTGGTTAATATATACTCACCTAGTGGTACTGATAAATATAATATACTATAATATATTGATCTCACTCTATATATATATGAATCAATGAATGTTGCTTATATTATGTATTATTATGTGAATTATTAATAACTATTATGGTACACGATAAATAAGAGCATGGTGTGTTACTCTAATTATTATAAGATATATTATTATAGTATCCAAGAGATGAAATATAAGGCATATTATTTATACTTAATATAATCTATCTTAATTAATATAATTATTAGGTAATAAATATTTAGTTACTATAATCACATTAATTATATATAATAATGTTCTTATTAATTCATACTTAATAAATAATTCATAAGTTGGTTCATATTATATATTATATAGCGGATTAGAAATAATAATATTTATGAGTAATATAAATATATATATAATCTCATATTTTCAACAATTAAATATATTTATTAATGTATATAAATTATTAATATATTATTATAATTAGATTATTATTATTAATAGTATAATTATTTTATAATTTAATAAATAAATATATTTTTAATTATTAACGTACGCAGAATTTAATAGTACTGACAACTCCTTCATCCAAGTTCAGCTAATGTGATTTAGGTGACAGCAAGTGGCCTCACATCTAAGACTCAGCGTTTGAGTCCCTTAGTGAGAGCTGTAACTGAGCTTGTGGACTAGCAGTAATTATGGGATGAGACCTCGTGTAAGCAGTTAAATGTAGCTACCTCCCATTCCAGGGGTGGATGAGAGTCTTGACAATGGCAACGCACAGACGTGGTCTGGCAGTTTCTTTAGAACTACTTTTACTTTTAAAGTATAGGGCCATTGCAACAATCTTCTGATTATATATATATATATATATATATATATATAATATACTATATATATATATACTTAATACTTAATTATATATTATTATCATATATATATATATAATAAATTATATTTAATATATATATATAAGATTAAAAATAAGGCAACAACAATTCTAAACATAATTTTAATATATATATTATAGTATATATATGAGGAATATATCGAAAAAATATTATTATTAGTTTAATTACTCATTGATGTTGAACTAGATAGCTTAATAGTGAAAATGGTTAAAATATGACTTTGAATGAAAAAAGAAATTTACCAACTCGCTGGCAAAATATCCAATTGATAATTGTGGCAAGTGAGGTAAGACTGTCGTTAACGGTATAACAATAATATTCCAGTAAATAATAATACCACAATTTGGGGTGGCCGTTCGTATTCAACTTGCTCAAGTGTCAAATAATAAATGTATCTATCTTGAGTATCTAATATGAAAATCGGAAAGCATGTCTCATGTATTTCATGTATTACTACTTCTAGATTCAGTTAAGAAATTATTAAATAACTAAAATTTAATGATTTTTGTAAGTTTTCATTATTAATATGATTGTTTTTCATAATGATTAAATAAAAACTTACACATGTAATGGTATTTACTGTATCTAAATCTTCAATTTAGTATATACTGGTATATTCTGAGATGAATGTTCAATCATGAGCCTTATGCGCATTAATGCATTAAGTGTGTGTATCTCGTTTTTAATGTAACTTGTTCTGAATGGCAAAATTAGCATTCTATATCACTTATTCTCATAAGATTACTTTAAAAAGGAAATGTATACTCATCTTTTGTGTCTCTCTCGAGATCTTAGTCATTATTGTAATTGTCATAAGATGAGGTATCTACAATATTTAATTTAGTGTAAATTGTTGATGTCATCTAAGTGGTCACTTTGGTAACTGTTATCTTGTAACCTTTGTGTATCGCAATGTGCATCTATAATGACATTTAAAGAACACCAGAATAAATAGTATTAATTAAATATTGGCCATCTTTAATTCTAACATATATCTAAAAATCACCACCATAGCCATTAAAGAGTGGTATGCAATGTGTATTATGTACTATGTATACATCAATGTGTTTTTGTATCAGTGTAACTCAATATGTGGCACTATTTATATACTCGCGTATTCCAGATGATGGTATTCTTTGTACCGGTTGCTCCTTAATGTAGATCATACTGCGTCCTCTTTTGTATATCTGATGTGAAACATGCTGTGTGATTATAATTTTATTCATGTGTAATATGTTAGTGTATTCTCGTGTCTATTATGTGTATCTTAACAATCTACACATAGTCAAGCAACAAACTCGTGTATCTCGTATCATATAGAGACGTATTAAATATATAAAGGTTCTAGTTGTATCATGATGCACTCAAATGTGTACTCAACTATAAGTATCATATGTAAAAAATGTGTATGCTTATATCACAGTGTATCAAGCATTTTGCAGTAATAGTGTATCAAATGTATGTCAGTGGTAATACATTCTGCATTTATCCCTACACTAGTGCAATATATGTATCTCAATAGTGAATATCAAATGTAGCAACTTGTATCAGTTGTGATGTCTATAATATTAATATATCTAAACTTACCATATTGTGTGCTATTCCACAGTGTTCAAGTTATTTCCGGTGCGATTGCCATCCGACTCTTCATCCGGAGAGTAATCTTCTCGATTCTACCGTGGTTGTTCGTGAATGTCACATATTATTCTACTGAGTCGTATATACGTGAATCTCGGAGCATCTTATGTCGAATATATAGAATATTATTATATTTTATTATTATTAATTATTATTATTAGTATTATTATTATTATATGTAATTTTATTATTAAATATAACAATTTAATATTTTCGGTATATTAATTATTTTAAATATTAACTTTATTATCTTTAAAAATATTATATATAAATAATTAATAAGTACATTAAAATTGATTATTTGTAATAAATATAATAATATAATAAATAAATTTAAATTTAATTAATTAATTATTATGAAAATAATAATATAATAATAATAATAATAATAATAATACACTAAATATTAATAATAATAATAAACAATACAATAATAATAATTTATTTATTATTATTATCGAATATTTTAATCAATTATTATCATTATTATTATTTATTATTATCTAATTTATAACTTATTATTATTATTTTTATTATCTCTATTATTATTGTGTATTATGTTATTATTGATTTTATTTATTTATATTATTATCTTATTTATTGTTATTTATGTTATTATAAAGTGAGACTATCGTTTCGTGTGATAATAATTAATTATTAAATGAGTTAAATTTATTAATATTTTCTATTATACTCTTATATGATTTTTATGAATACTTAGTTGTCACCTTTAAATAAAATTATCATCTCATATAAATTTATTTACATCAGATTTTATATGTATTCTATCGACATTTGATATAGATGTTTT
>JABUQX010102671.1:0-2500 GCA_015478945.1 Trachelipus rathkii
TGGATTTAATTCCATTTCCATTCCATTCCATTCCATTCCATTCCATTCCATTCCATTCCATTCATTCCATTCCATTCCATTCCTATTTTTATTTTTAATTTTAATTTTAATTTTAATTTTAATTTTAATTTTAATTTTATTTTTATTTTTATTTTTATTTTTTTTTATTTTTATTTTTTTTTTTTTTATTATTATTATTATTATTATTATTATTATTATTATTATTATTATTATTATTATTATTATTATTATTATTATTATTATTATTATTATTATTATTATTATTTCCCTTATTTCAAACAAAACTACTGATATAGCATTATTACTACCAGTTCTATAATTATTACCATATATTGTGTGCGTTATAATACTAATTCTTTTAATTTACTTATCTACAGCATTCATTTATCTTTTATATCCGTCTAAACCATGAACATTGAAAGTGACTTGGATGTATCACTTTCAAACTCACTTTAGTACACTATGAATACATCTATCCTGATATATTAAAACATTAAAAGACAACTGAACTGAGCAATTTTTCTCTTTTCCACCACAATATCAGAAGCCTAAAACAAAATATAATACTTGACAGCATAGTATTAATTGAAACATTTCTGAATGAACATAATAACGAGTTATATTCGGTCCCAGGATATATCGGAAAGCATTCATTTCGATCAAACAAACGGGGTGGGGGAGTTTCTTTTTACTTAAAAAATGACATCTGCTCATCCAATGAAGTCATAGTTTCACTTGTTAACACATACATTGAGACACTAGCAATTCGCATAAAAATAAAATCTACCCAACTAATTTTAATGAGAGTTTATCGACCCCCCAAATTCACCCAAACTGAGTTCATGAAGGCCATCGAAGAAGTGATCCAAGCACATTTTCATAACTCTAAAGTAATAATTTCAGGTGATTTCAACATTGATCTATCCAATGAGAGCACTGCAAATCGGGTAAACTCTCTCTGAAACTTAATGATATCAAATGGTTTTGTCAATTATATAACGCTACCTACTCGTTCAAACAACGTCGAAAATGGAAGTCCGTCTTTAATAGATCATATCTTGGGGAACCTAAATTGAAACGTTTTAACCTAAGAGTGATATGCCCGACAGTTTTCCGTCTTTGCAAAATTTGCCATAAACAAAACTCAAAATTTCAGCAATATAAAATACAGACTAGAAGGCGAGAATCAAAGGCTAAAGCTCACAAATAAAATGAATGAAATTGACTTTTCATTCACATACAGCGAGAATATTGCCATCAACGAAAAATTCAACATTTTCATAAACACATTAAATAAATGCTATGACGAATCATTCTCCATTAAAAAGAAAAAAGTTGGCGGTAAAAGAATTACAAACCCATGGTTAACACCAGCTCTACTAAACTCTATTATTAAAAACTATACCGAAACTATAAAAACAAAATCATACCATTCCAAGTGTATAACACATATGATAAACAGTTAAAGACAGTTCTTAAGAAAGCAAAGAGGAAATACTACTGGAACAAATTTCAGGATTGCAGTAAAGACTCAAAGGCGACTTGGAGTCTAAATCAACAAATTAATCAGACAACCAAAACAAAAACAAACATGTCATCAATAAACGAACTAAACATATAAAGCAAATGTTCTTAAAAGATTCCAGACTTACTAAATGAGCGCTTTGTAATTGTCGGTAAACAATTCTTAAGAACGAAAAATGCAATGTACATTCTATCCCCAACCACATCCTCAAACTCACTGCTGACATAATAGCCACCCCTTTAAAACACTTGTTCAACGAATCATTTTTTACATTAATTTTTCCAGCTGTTTCCATCCAAGACAGCAAAAATTATCCCAATACCATAAAAAGGAGATCATTCCCTATCAAAAAATAACAGACCAATATCTATCACAAATACGATTAGTAAATTATTTGAAAAAATATTTTTCAATCAATTAACCGAATACTTTAGATCAAACAATATTCTCAGCGACTCACAGTTTGGATTTAGAAAAGAACGCTCAGCTTCTGATGCACTAATTTGTTTAACCGATAAACTTCACAAAAATATAGAATATAAAGACTACCCTTGCCATTATTATTATTATTAGCTTTCACAAAATCTTTCGACATGATTGATCAAGACATACTCTTAAGTAAAATGTGCATTGAGGGGACAAAATTATTAGAATGATTTAAAAGCTATTAAAAGGAGAGATCTCAATACGTAAAACTATGGGAAACACGTTCAATCACACCCCAAACATTAACTGGTGTCCCACAAGGCTCAATTCTGGGACCATTTCTATTTACGCTATGCTCTAATGACCTGCTCAACTCACATGACTCCTTTTCAGTCTCATTTGTTGATGATGCTTCCATCTTAATAAATGACAAAAATGCCGACTCTCGTAAAGCAGTAGACACCTTAACAAAAATAATGAAATGGAAAGGTGCTAACAAGCTGTCCCTAAATTTAAATAAAACATTTT
>JABUQX010102671.1:7500-13116 GCA_015478945.1 Trachelipus rathkii
CGAGTGAGAACTCTATACATTGCCGGTGTCATGCTGCCATTTCTTGAAGGGTAACTCCAATTAGTTATTGAGAATATATCACAGTCGGGTAACTCCCATGATTTCCATTTCTCACCCACTAAAACATCAGCAGTATTATATAGGAAAAAAGGGAGTCGAAAAATTTGCCACCATCCTTCGGCGAACCTAACCTTATATGGTTGACTCATTCCTATCACCAATTCACAAGTCAAATTCTAAGGACTTCATTCTAGAGTGACCACTTAACATACGCACCGCACATTAACTCCTGAAACGATTGCTTTCATCGCGTGGCTTGAAATATATTTCATCTTTCTCAAAATCTTGGTGTGCTGATCGCAAGTCCCTTTTACGTCACCACGTCGCCCTAACCCGATCGAAGTTTGACTAAGTTTGCGTAGCATATGGTCAGGCCTCCCCAACTCTACTACACCTATTAGATACCTACCAAGATGAAGTGATGAGGATCCGTACTGGAGTCTTCCGATCGTCCTCCCAGGTGAGCCCTGAAGTTAAATCCGAAGTGATGTCACTAGTAGTAACAAGGGCATATTGGACTAAAAAATATGGCCTTCAAATATCGACGGCACGTTGTTTCCTGAGGGTATTTTTGGCAACCCTTAGTTTTTAGCCCCCCTTTGGGGGTTTTTGCCCCCTTAAGGTATTTTGGCATCGATATTTCTGGTACCGTTACGTTATTTGATGCAATTATTTTGACCTTTCATAAAGGTCAGTGAGGGATTAAATGGGATTTAATCGAGTTCGTGTAGGTACCTGTCGCTGTACCTGCTGTAGGTAACTGTCCTAACTTGAGCTCATGTATGTACCTGTCCTAACTTGAGTTCATTTTTATTTCCATCTCATACTCACACCTACACCTAACACTACACACACACACACACCACACACACACCCAACACACACACCACACACTATGCACTTACGCTAATGCCACTTAATACTTCACACATACACCCAATGCTTTGATAGCCAGGTAGACACTCTACAACGCACCATAAGACAACTTCATCCTCCCATAGGAACATTTACCACTCACGCGCATAGACACTTACATTTATCAAGGCTTACAATCTCAACACACACACACACACACACACACACACACAACACTCTTGTCATACGATTATTGATTCCGATTAATTTCCTTCAATATTTTGAATGCTCAGCTTTGAATGGCTCACTTGATGCCTCACGCTTTGATGCCTCAACTTTGATGACCTCAGCTTTGATGTCAGCCTTATGTTAGCAACAGCAACAGCTTTGAAAAGGCTCAACTTATAGATTGAGGCACTGGTTTGGGGGGGTTGGAAATTGGGTACTTGTTTTTCCAAATTTTTTTTGATGCGCGCTCAAGGTTTGATGACTCAGCTTTGATGGCACCTTTGTTTGTATGACCAGATTTATTGAATGGCTCAGATTTGATGGCTAAGATTTATTGATGGTTCTATACATTTTGATGGTTCCCAATCACTGTAAGGAGTGTCTAGGGGTGTCCATAAGGGTGAGATCTCACAGGAAGAGTAACAGATCGAGGAATGCACACAGTGAGTGCCACATCATATAGGTGCCAAGTGAATTGGTGCCTACGCAATAGTGACTAAGTGACGTGTCCACAATAGTGCCAAGTGAGTGCACATAGTGCCAAGTGAGTGCCACTTTTTTCCAAAGCTTTTCTAGGCCTCCACTTTGATTCATAAGAATAGCGCCTAATATTCGGTGTCTACCCCTACGTTATAAAGGTATGGGAATCGATTGGTGTATATTATAAGTTGCTAGGATATTTCCTACTATGAGTTAGTCTTTTTCTAACACCTATAGCACGACAGAATATATATCTAAAGAGTTTTACACACATCTTGGGGCAGTGAACGTGCAAAGGGCGGTTTTTCCCGAGCTCCCGCTTCTGCAGGTAGAGCCCGGTACGCCGCGAAAAACTGCCCGCATGCACGCCGCAGCGCGCAATAATTTTCCGCGTAACCGCCGCATGACGCTCCCACTCTCAGAGGCAGGCGCAATAATGGTTTCCGCGTTAACCTCCGCGTCGCGTTGAAGGTGGCAATAATACCGACAATGCGTAACGCGTCGGGCTCCTTTCATATATGAGTGGTGATATCAACGTAAACTATTCAAAAAATTTTTTCAAATATACTATGAGTTCATTCATTTTCATTCATACTTTAAACATTTTTTTTATTAAAAACTTATACTTTACAGACCTTTAAAGCAGCTAGAAAGACAGTAAATAAATAGCTCAATTGCCTAGCAACAAAGGGGATTAGTAAGGCCTTTTGTTTTTTAGCTCGCTTTTAAACTGCTTTAACTTGCTTTGAAAAACTGCTTTAGTGCTTTACATCATATAATTAATTAACATTATGTTTTCTTTTATATTTTTTATTTTTGTTTTAAATACTTTTTTTATTTATAAATTGTAATGTATAGAAGAAAAACAACACATATAACGTATAATATAATAAAACATTTTATTTTACTAAAATTGTACGAAAAATTTTATTAAAAACATCATACCTATTCACGACCTATACAATAACAAGCAAAAACAGTAACTCATGCGCTGTTGCTTAGCAGCAAAGGGATTATGTAGGCAATTAGTAAGGCGGATTAGCGGGGGATAGCGGAGATTTAGTTTACTGCTTTAACTGCTTTAAACTGCTTTAACTACTTTACTGATTTAAAATGCTATCTTATGAAATTATAATCATTTTTTCTGAGATAAGGAAACATTTTTAAAATGTTTTTTTATTTAATTATTTTTGCATTTATTATATTCACTTTATCATGAATTTGCGAATTTGTGAAAAGTTTTTTAAAATTCTATGTAGTGTTTTATATTTATTATTATTATTATTATTATTATTATAATATATTATTATTATTTATTTATTATTATTATTATTATTATTATTATTATTAAATTATTAATTATTATTAATTTTTAATTATTATTAATTAATTATTATTATTATTATTATTATTATTATTATTATTATTATTATTATTTTAATTAGTTATTATTATTAGTTATTATCATTATCATTATCATTATCATAAAAATTGGAAGAATTTGTTGTTATAATTTTTTATTAACATTTCTTCACATTAAATAACTGTTGAACACTCTTGATTTAATTTTCACTAATACCTCATGCTATTATTAAACTATTTTTATTATTATATTATTAGTTTATTATTTATTATTATTATTAGTTTGATTATTATTATTGACTCTTTTTATTAATTTATTATTATTAATATTAAATACTTATTTTATAATAATATTTTCTTATTAAGCAAGATTTTAAGTTATTATTACGTAATTATAATATTTACTTAAATATTAATTATTATTATTTTATTATTAGGTAATTAATTATATCATCGCTCTGTTCTAGTCATTCTGACTTCATGCCTTTTATTATTTCGACACACAAGTGGAACAAACTCATTATTTGTCACAACACGCACACATAACAGTAATTGGGACATTGAGGCACAATCACAATCACCACCACACACACACACACAAAGCGAAGACACATAACACACAACACACAACACACACAAATGACACACACACACACAACACACACACACCACTCACATACACACACATGCACCTTAAACTTCATAGTAATTTATTAATCATTTTTGTTTTCTTTATATTTTAGTTTTTGTTATACTTTTCTTTTTTTGTTTTAAATTTTTCAAAATAATGTAATGTAGAAAGAAAAAAAATTCTCATAGAGTGACGCTGTTAATATAACTACAACTTTTAATTTACTACTAAAAATTGTACGAAAATTTATATAAACTTATACTTTTAAACAAGATGCTTTAAAAGCAGTAAAAGCAGTAAAACAAATAGCGCATTTCTAGCAACAAAGGGATTAAGTAGGGGCCGCTTTGTTTACTGCTTTAAACCTGCTTTAGCTGCTTTTATACAGGGATCAATATTTAATATAAATAATGAGGACTAATTTATTAAAACATTTTATTGGTTTTTTAATTAATCAATTTACCATTCTATATTATTCACAATCTTCCACTGTTAACTTAAATTATTTGAAAGTGGTGGTGGTAACTAACTTCCGCGGATTGTGTTTTCTATTATTAATTATTACTGATTATTATTATTATTTGTTATTATATTTCTATTATTTTATTCATTCATTATTATTATTATTATTATTATTATTATATTAATATTATTATCTCATTATTATATTATATTATGTATTATTATATATTATTATATATTATATAATATATAATATATATTATATATATATATTATATAGATAAAAAAAATATTAATAATTAACTTTCTATATTTATTAACAATAATATATATCACAATATATATATAATATATAGTATATATATATATATATATATATAATAAATATATAATATAATATTATATATATATAAATATTTATATGGTAATACTATATAAGTTATAGGTAATAGATTTTTGGGAAAATATATTTGTAAAGGACTCAGCTGTATGTAAATATAATCATATATATATATATATTTATATAATATATATATATATATATATATATATATATATATAATATATATATATATATATATTATATATATATATATATATATATATATATATATATATATAGTAATATAATATATACACTACATATATATATATATATATATATATATATATATATTATATATATATATATATATAATAAAATATATTATATATACCATATATTATGCCCAGAAATCTGGATTAATTTCATTGATGAAGAACTATCATTTTCCCCTTAAACTGAATGATATAGCTGTTAACGCTCAAAATGAGTTGCAGCAGAGGTAAAGTAGAACGTGGCTCTCAAAGGGACATGCAACCGAAGAATTTCAAGTTACTTATTCCTTAAGATCTTTGCATTAATTTCAAAGAGTACCCTCTTGCTGAGTTTCCAACTACGCATTTTTATCACTTGGCACCATGTGATCATTCATACAAAACTTGGGGATCATTTAAATGGTGAATTCACTGCACTTGTCGACTTATGTGGTTTTAGCTTACCACACTTGGCACTACAGTTCTCTTATATATAACCAACATCATTAATCTGGTTTACTTAACATGAAAATTTAAATGAATATAAACTACTTTGTGGATTCTCATTACAAGGAGCAGAACCCCAAGACACTCCTCTACGGTGATTGGAAAACCATCAAATGTATTGAACCATCAATAAAATTCTTAGTCATCCAAAGCATTAACGCATCAATAAATTAATCCATGAAATCATTTCAACAAAGGTGCCACTCAAAGACTGCACGATATACACATTATCAATATTGTTAGAGCAACCACAAGTTAGAGCCATTAAAGTTGAGCCATGACAAACACACTATCTTAGGTCTAGACCATCAAGCTCGAGTAACCATCAAACTGAGCTACCTAAAAGCTGAAGGCATCAAAATAGCTAAGAGACATGCAAAAGTTTCGAGGGTCAAAATGAAGTGAGGTATCAATAAAGCTGAGGCATAAAGCTTGTGAAGGTGGCCTTCAATGGA